>DWJZ01001722.1:0-22044 GCA_018249125.1 Asbolis capucinus
AATCCTTACTATATTCCGTGATAACTTAAAGTCTAAGAGATTCTAATTTTCGAATTTGGTCCAATTGTTATTGAGATTATCCATTACAAACAACACCTTACTTTTTACAATATCATTAAATATTATTAATTCTCATTAATATATTAATATAGATATCAGATACTTTCGATTGCAGTTTCAGAGCTACAAATACAAAAGATATGGAATACATTATTTTTACCTTAAATAAGTTGATTTTTTTTACCTTAAATAAGTTGCACTTGACTATGATCCCACGTGATGTAAGGCGGTGAAGTCTTCGATGGCAGAGCGCGATGTAAAAGCTTATTCACTCTATCGATAATAATGTATACATTTATATATTGTTCGACGTTTTGTGACATTTGTAGGTCTATCGATAATTAGTGGATGCTAAATAAATAGTGATGTTATAATTTATACGTAATAGGTGTATTAAATATCAGGTATTAATAGTTTCAGTTAATTACTAAGATCGTATCGTTAATTTTGTATTATCATTAATATTTTTCCAGTTATAATATTGAAGGGAATATATACGTTAAAAATACCCAGCAACTTGAATTAATATTTTAACTTCAATCTTATATAATTTCTTATTATTAGTAGGAACAGTTTTTTAGCTATAGAAAGTACGGATGGAAATGATAATGAAATATATAAACATATATATATGTTTATACCACCATATATATATATATATATATATGGTGAAAATTTGGCTTAATTTACCTATTCGAAGCTGTTGCAATGATATCTACTCGCAAGGACTTGTTATGTCCTCTGTCCTCTGTCCCAATGTCCTCTGTCCGTCTTCTACTACTATCGTATACAATTAGAATAACAAATAAAAAATTGAGGGAGTCCCTATGAGAAATAAAGTTTAGGGATAAGTAAAATTCAGTTGAGTGATGAAATTGTATGTATGAATCCGACATGCTCTTGCCTGTAAATATATTTAAGACCGTATTAGCAAAATCTTTAGTTTAAAGAATATATAACTATGTTGCTTAGATAACTTGGGTGACTTAGATAACCCCAATAACACCCACGAACAAACATTCATCTGTGACATCGGCTCTAGCCGGAAATACCAACGGAAAATAATACGCAGTCATTAATTATTCTACCGTTAAAATTTGTAATCAAGTTTTTGCTTGTTAAAGATGTTTAAAGTTTAAAAGTCTTGCTTTCAACTTAAACCTCCAAATGGACTTGTTAAGCAACATGACGTCATCGTGAGTCATTTTGACCATAGAACTTTGATGGAATTTTAAGTATAAGTTTGTTCGGTTTCTATAACCTTGTCTCAAGTGAGCCTCAGATACGCCAAGGTTTTTTACTTAAAATATAGTATATTTCGTTCAGAGAAGGAAAAAGGAAATGATTATTACAAAAATCGACAGTTTTTTTTTTATATTTAAAGGCATACTTTTTAGTTCTTGCACAACTGATTAATGACGTAGGTGCTATATGTATTTTGGTATTCTAAGCGTTTTGTAATTAGTAGTAATTTGGCATTGTTTTCAAAAGATATACCGAGGAGTTGCTTTCGCCGTTTCTTCTCCTCTTTATTATGGCACCTTTCCGAAACAGTGGTTGATTCGAAATAATTGACGTTCATAAGTGTATTGAAAATACCTACTTGAAATAAATGATTTTTGACTTTGACAGGCTATCATCAAAATGATACTGAAAATTTGAATTATTTAATAGTATATTTTGGTCAAAAACTGTTCCTAAGAATACAATTGGCAACCCTAAAATACTATTCCGAAGAATACAGTTGGCAACCCTAGTCACTATACAACTATAATGGATTTCTAAGTATATTTGGTTTCTATCTTCATGATCCTAGTATATATATCCAGTAGTAGAATATATATCCAGTAGTATATATTGCTACTAAACCATCAGATGTCAAATGTATTGTACGACATGAAATATAATTGCCCCAATTAATAAACTCGTTGCTATTCGTCGGCTTATTCGAATTCCATTGACAAAATTATTGTATTGTGAATTTAATATTTTAAAGGAAACATAAAATTTAGAATATAGGCAGAAGTTAATGATTGTACGAATTTTATTGAAAGCAATGTTTATGTTGAAAAAATTATGACAGTTTTTTTTAAAATATAAGTTTAACTTCTTGGTTTTTTTTAGCTTAGTAGGTACATTAATTTACATTTGGAAAAAAAATCAAATCTGAGAAAACTTCAAGTCTGGCTATTGGTTACCAGATAATGAAGCCCGTTGGTTTCGTATATTTTTTATTCAGAACCAAAAAATATGTAATTTGACTCATAAAGATACTCAAAACTGATTAATATGAGAACTGCTGATAATTCAATACTGTATAAAAAAACTGTACTTAGTTCTGTGCATTACTGTCACAATTAAAACTATGAATTATTAAGTTATTAAATTATCGCCATCTCACATTTCCGAACAAGTTTGCCCACGTAAACTGGCGATAATAATCTAGCCTATGAGAATATAAAATTTTAATTATAATAAACTCTTAAATCTTTGGACTTTAAGAATCTTATAAGCTAACTAGAGACTTCCTTCGCTGTGTAAGAACCAGTTACCAGAAAAAAGTAGTTATTGTGACATAACTGTATAATTCTATGTATTATTAGTTAAAAGTTCCTATAATAATTTTAACTTGTCATCTAACCTGAAAGAAGCCGTTTCCTGGGATAAAACCTATCCTTAAACCAATCTCGGGTTTTAAACCAGAATTATGCCAGGTTTTTTCTTAATCTGTCCATCAGATAGACAATAAATAAAAAAAAAATCGTTTCTATATTCATTAAAATTTCCGAAAAAAAATTATACAATTTACCCTGTTACATTTTTATTATTAGCGTAGAGTATTAACTATTTTAAATAAAATATCAACTAATTTAAAATGTTGACACACTCTCCTGATATTTTACTAGAAACTGCCATCACTTCGCTTCGAAAGAACCAGTTACCAGAAAACTGTAACAGTTAGACATACACCATCACCGATTTATTTGTAGGGACTGATATTCTCTATAAAACCGTAGTACATCACTTTGCTCCATTCTCAATTCTTTCTACGAAATACATATAAGGATTTTTCAGGTACTTTTTTACACGTTGGGTTTCATTGTCGAAACTTTCACGCGGGTCCTTATTTTTTATCATATTAAATATAACCTATGTTTATCAGGGATAATGTAGGATTCTAATGGTAAAAGATTTTTTTTAATTGGTCCAGTAGTTTCGAAGCCTTCAATTCAAACAAACAAACAATAAAATCTTTCCTCTTTATAATGTTAGTGTAGATGATAAAAGGATCCTTCTGTAGTTTCATAAACTACGTAGTTATGAACAAGTTACAATGTTTTGGAGGTCTTGATATGTAGATAATGTATTATTAAACTGTGCAGAGTGCGTGAATAATTCTCCATAGCCTGGTGACACAATTTTAAATGAACTATTATGCGCTTGTGTTGCTATGACCAACAAGAACAAAATCTTATCTGGATAGCTATAAAACGCTTAGTTTATAATACAAATTGTATTTAATTTTACTTATTTGAGTTTTTTTTCGTATTTATAGGTTTCAATATAAACTCCGAACGCAACTTAATAACATTTTTGAGTTCAGAACACTGAACCGGTGTAAGTAGCGAGTTTCGGTGTTCCCGTTCGATTACAATGTAAATGTCTTTTAGTCAAGAGTGAGTAGGCTTTTGCAAAATTAGTGCGCTTTACCATCTGAGGAACATAGGGCGCCATCCGACTAGGTGGACTGACGATCTTACGAAGATGTTACCCGCTGGATTCAGAACGCCCAGGACCGGTCAGAGTTGTGTGAATTGGGGCAGGCCTATGTCCAACAGTGGACGGAAAAGGCTGGGTGGACCATCTAAGACCGCATCGCCGCTTACCTTCGCTGCTTAGGCATGATGGTGGTCAAGCACGTATATAATGTAGAAACGTGTGATGTCAGATTGATCTGTGATCGTGAAAACTGCCAGTAATTTGCGTCGAGCCCAGTTATTATTACCCATTGTCGGTTTCCATGTATACGGTTACTGCGGATCAAGGTTGCGGACTCTACATTAACTTTTATGGTTCTCCACAGTACAGGAGTGATAAGTTAATGCCATACATTTTTAAAACTTTTTAACGGGTTACTCACGATGTAAATAATAATATGATGAAGTTGACAGGCTCATTTGTCATTAGTGACTGTCAAGTGTCAGCTGTCAAGAGTTTCTCCCCGCCACCGCAGTCTTGCCGTGACCATGACCCATGTAACTGGGTCGAAATATCGGTATACATAACAATAATCGTGAGTAACCCGTTAAAAAAATTTAAAAATGTTTACTGCCCACGATAATGAGTTTAAAATCATATATTAATATATATATACGATACTATATATATTATACGATCATACGATATCGAAAGCGGTCCGATGATTATTTTTTTGTCACACCTAAGTTGTCAAATAATATTAATGTAATAAAAAAATACTAAAAGCTTACGACGAAAAGGTCGTTATATTACATGAATTGCTTATCCTTCAAGTAATTTGTGAAATGTGTTTTATAACATTTTTAATTGACTAAGTTTTTTTGATTAAATCTTATTTAAATGTTGCGAAAATATATAGAAGACACCATTGAATGTGTTATTAGAATTAGATAATGAAATTATTTACAACAGGTAATCCAAAATACACTCGCTTAAATTTTTTACTTCATGTGGAAGGCTTATGAGTACAGAAATTGAAAATGATGAAACGTAAATTTTAATTATGCTGTCAACTACATGACGGAACCGCTAAGCCGCTTTCGACTCCCACTTGCCACTTTTAATTCACTTTATTGCATATTCAATGCGATCAATCGAATGTTTGAATAAAATAGGTTTCAGATGCAACACAATGTTGACAGGATGTGCTGGAACAGGTACAGTTAGATGCAATATTACTGCCTACTCTGTACTCGCCTAGATGTAACCGGATTATTGTAACGGAGTCGTCATATATTTCAATTAAGTATAATTATTTTTGAATGTAGCGATGTATAGAATGTTAATGAACTTGTAAGTCAATGGTTTGCCTTACATGGGACAGCGAATTCATTTCGCAATAAAAGCTGTTTATTGGGCAACAACTATATTAAGTTAATTTAAAAATAACCCAATATTTTTGTTCAAGGTGACCTTCTTAACATTCCTCACATACGTGATATCTGAGCCAGAGAAAAGTGCTCTGAGGCCTGATACGATATTCGTGTCGATGTCATTATTTTACGTAATGCACGTGCCTTTAGGTTTACTTCCGCTCATCGTGGTCTCTGCTATTGAGGTAGAACTACCAGGCTACTGGAACCTCTTCACACGAAGGCTGTGGTTCTTCCGCGCACTCTTAATGGACCAAATCTTGATGCTATAACACTTACATTCGTCTTTGACACGATCAATTTTAACTCGTTTAATCCCCATAATGGCAATGTTAGTAATATTGCGTCAGTTTCTGGTCCGATTGGGAGCTACAGTATATATAATTATATACTAACTTTCGGTTCATATGCTCGATATGGAATAGGTTAGAATTAAGTAAGCATCATTAATATAATATAACCCATGCATAAGCGGTGTAAGGCACCCTGAAAATGTCAAAGTGTCCAACGGACAAATTAAAGCTGCTAGCAAATTTTATTTTCTGCAAAAAGTAGCAAAACACGTTCGCGTTAACCGCATCGCGAAACAAGTTTATATGGTAAATGAATGATAGAAATATTATGTTTATAAAATTTTATTATGAAGGTAGTTGTAAAATTTTCTAGCAGATTTGGTTTTATAATATTAATTCTCATTAGAAGTCATGTTTACTGGTGTGGTGTCGTAGGTGTCGCTGATGTCATTCGGGTGCTTTGTTCTGGTAAACGATACCGAAGTGCTGGACTCTAAGAAGGCTTTCGTAGCGTTGTCCCTTTTCAACATACTACGTTTCCCCTTATCCATGCTGCCTAATGTAATATCGAATGTCGTGCAAGTAAGTTTTATATATTATAAAATTATATATTGAGATTTGAATTTTAAGTTATGGCAACGGTATCTGAATAATAATTATATATCAGTGACCGTATATAAGGCCAACGATGACTTAGCCTATTAGACCCTAATGTATGTTTTTAATGTACTAATGTATAATGTACTCAAAAGCTTCACTCAAAACGTACAAGAGGCGTGGGAGCATTACAAAAAAGCACAATGTCCATTAAAATCTATATACATATTTTTAATCACAATTGTTCAGCATATCGCACGTGGTATCTAATATAAGGTTAATTGGTCTAATGTACTGCCAGCACTACAGGCGCGGTCTAATAGGTTACGTAGTCGATGCTTGAGACCCTCCATATTTCAAACCGCATGCTAATAATGGAATGAAATTCTTTTAATGGCATGGGTGAAGGACTCACTCATTCATATTTAAGATAATTTAGTTACGAAACATACAATGTCACCTTTGGTGTTATTGACTGTTACATCAGATGTAAAACAGGTTTGCTACTTGATGAAGAAGGCGTTTTATTTTATTGTGGATCGAGACATTTTTAGAAAATGATGTAGTTTTATGACAATTTAAATTATTTAGTACCGCACTGGTGCAGCGTGGTGGAGTGTATACTTCTAGAGTATTCTAGGCCATCTTAGTGACCCGTGCTCATTAGTGGATCATTAATTTGTTGACGTCACGAATGGTGGGTGCAGTGGTTAGGACGGTGGGTGGCCGCTAGTGAAAAAAATTCATGAGCACTTCCGTAAGGTTAAGCAATCGTTAAGCCAAATTGGAGGCCTTCGGACGGCTTAAAACTGTCACTCAGGTTGGCCACTAGCCTCTACACCATGCATCCCAACCTCCCCATTGGGGCAGCTTGATAGAGAATGATTTAAGCCTCCTCAGTGTGAAGAAGAGACCCGTGCTAAGTGGTGGGCCTTAATGGGTGGAAGTCATGTAGTTCTGGTGATCACGTGATGATTGTTATAGAATCAATATTATGCACCTGTACAAGCATTTATGGATCTTAACGTCACATTTTTATATTTATTGCTGTAAAAAAACTTAATTCAAGTTAATGACTTGGTTCATTAGGTCTGTAGCTGTTTATTTAGCAGTAAAACAGGTTGGGATTAACTACAATTTTTTGCCATACCTACCTAATGATACTTTATGTTCTTATCGCAATAAATTGTATATTGTCTCATTAAACTGCAGTAAATGCAATTTTCACTTACAATAATTAAAACCAAAGGTGACATTACAATTTTGTTATTGTCGTTGATCAATATACTCATAATTTTAATATAGTATTTAATTTGTAGACATCAGTCGGTATACAGAGGTTGAATAAGTTCATGAACTGCGATGAATTGGATGTAGATTCTGTGGAACACGATCCTAAAGAACGTGAGTATCTAGAGTTTATATTAACTACATTTAAGGTTAACACTCACAACTACAAGTACATATTGTTCACGCACACCATGACACTCACTGATTATTACAACTATTGGCATTTAAGGAAAAATTGTGTATTATACTTTTATACTTATAATTCGACAACATCGACGATTTTGTATTGCAAAAAATCGATTTCTAATTTGCACCGAGTATACATAGATAAATAATTGCACATATGATGTTAAATTATTAAGAATATTTCATGATCTAAACAATGAGCCAATTAAATTTTAAGTAAAGTTTTTACTGAAGACTTACATTTTTCTTTTCAATTTTATCATAATTAATTTTTGTTTTTTTTTTTATTATGACTTATGTATGTTTAAAAAATACCAAATTATACCTACTGTATTTGTTGAGTTTTTCATACAAAGGCTGGAAAAGTAATTTAGGCGGAATCTATAATAAACTGCAGCTGATTATTGACAGATGTTACATACTGTATCAGATAATCTGTAAGTTACAATTGTAGATTGTAAGGCAAATATATGAAGTAACGAGACAATACCTGATAAGTGTAGCTGTGGTCGCAATATCTATTGCTATCTTGTATTATTTTATATGTTATATGTATTGATTTTGATAGTACAATGGCGTCAATTGTGATTGACTTACTGATGCACTGGAATTCATACAAGAGATTTAGTTACAAAATTTGAGTGTAGTCAACACCGATAACTATACTCGATGCTAATTCGAACTGGATTTTTTTTCCATACAAAATTGATAAGTTTGTATGAAATAAATTCCAGATCGAATGTGCACCGAGTATAGCTAGAGTTATTTAAAACTAGTTATGCCGTTAGTCCCTTAGGTTGTCACCAAGCGTCACAAGATACTTGTTCTCGTGGATTCCCTATATAATAACATCCACGATAGAAAACAACAAGGCCGTAACTCTTTAATGTAGCTCATACGACTTACGTCCTTATACGGAAAACATTAAGGATGAATCCCTTATGAGCTACTACTATATTATAATGTAGGGAATGCAATACATTGACGGCAGAATATATAAAGGCCGTAACTCTATACACCATTACATGCAAAACAATAAGGGCGAATTTCTTATGAGTTACCTTAAAAAGGTATGAGACTTAACTCTTTTTAAAGTTACCACCTTACCGTTCTCTGTCGTCGATATATTTCGGTACTAATTCAAGTTGGTTGTAGGATCCGTTCATACGGAGCAGTGCAGAGAGGACAGGACATTTTACCAAGTTTAAAAAAGAGTTTGGGGAATTTTGTTTATTATTTGGTTCATTTTAAGCGTGCTCGGTCGCGTGTTAAGTATTCTAATTATAAAAATAAGTGACATGAAAATGTGAACCTTTTAAACGCGACAAAAATGTGCTGTGGGTCGACATAATTTTAAACGTGATAAAAATTTGCTCTGTTCTCCGCGCTGTTCGTTTGAACGTTCCTTTAAAACGAAAAAAAAAATCCTTAAATTATACTAAAACAGGATATTTAATTACTTGAAACTAAGATGACTTTCTGATTTGTCAGCGAATCCTCTAGTGGTGGAGAATGGTCAGTTCACGTGGTCGGACGACTTATCGGAGCCGGTGTTACGTAATTTGAATCTGCGCGTGCCTCGAGGATCGTTGGTGGCAGTGGTCGGCGCCGTTGGCTCGGGCAAGAGCTCCCTGCTCGCCGCGCTGCTCGGCGAGATGAACAAACTCTCAGGACGAGTCAACACTAATGGTGAGATTGTAATTTTTGTAAAGCGCCGAAACCGGTATAAAAGTACCGGTATTTACTGGGAGTAAAATGACGAATCTAGAAATTACTGTTGTTTCATAGTCAAGACAAATCTTAGTTCGTTCTAAGACTTAACACCAGTATACACCAATTACGTACGGAATACGATATTAATTAAAATAATATGTAGAGTATTACTGAAACTGGCCTTACTGGTTAATTTACCGGTCAGCTACCCAAATTCGTAACAAGCGGTTCCTTGGAGAAACCGGAAGATTCGAATAATTCATTTAAGATATTTTTTATTTTGTTTTATTTCTATTCTTAGTTTAAACAATTCTATTATACGTTTTCTTATATTCCATGTTTTTGACGCGATTTCTTTACAGGTGTATGTTTAAATTCGTCATTGACAGCTGTGATATGTTTTCGGGTTAGGAATAAAGTTTTATACAATGACTACAGCTGATTAGAACAGCAATGTACTCATTTTAATTCATTCATGATTACCTGCGAGATTTACATATTATTTTCGAAAGTATGAAAATGTTATCTAGCAGCTAATTTACATTTTCCATTCGTGTAATTTAATATTGGCTGGAAAAAAGAGTAAAAAAATTAAAAATTCGGAAGGGATGTAATTTAATATTCGTCCCAATTGCAAATAAGTATATATTCAAAAGTATATGTATCTTTATTGGTTGTCTGATCACTTGTACTGTATATGTTATTCCAGATTATCTATCTATGAGCCAAATTACATTAATATCTGTTCAGTTTTTACATGAAAAAGTAACTAATATTTATATATCCATCCTTACACACTAGCATTTATAATAATAGTAAGATAATCTATGTATATATTAATACGTGAAGCAAAAACTTCGTACCCATTTTTAAGATTATTACACGAACGAGCAGGATTATAAAATATGACACAGTTAAAGTCTATATGGAGAAGGTGCGGAGAAAGCGAATATCATAATAATGCATTAAAGAACCTAAGTAATTCATTAAAAACCATAACGCAATATGCGCATTTAACACTCACTGATGTTTGGCAACTTCAGTACTGTCAATAACAAAAAAAATATAGGGTTGAATTTCAGCCGCAGGTCTGTAGTATTATTTATTATTCAATGAGTTTTCGGTTGATAGGTAGCGTGGCATACGTCCCCCAACAGGCGTGGATCCAGAACGCGACGCTGCAAGACAACATAGTGTTCGGGAAGCCCCTCGACAAGACCAAGTACAACCAGGTGATTGACGTGTGCGCGCTCAAGCCGGACTTTGACGTGCTGCCCGGCGGTGATCAGACAGAGATTGGGGAGAAAGGTATGAGACTTGTTCTGCTACCTCCTGTATTCTTCTCTTTACAGTTACGCATGAACCGATACCTGTAAAGTATCGGTACTTTTCGGTATGGAATGTGAAGTATCTGTATTTAGGCGGTATCTTTCGTAAAGTACCCATAATTCGGTGTCGGTCGTAAAGGATCGATACTTATAATGATTTTTTTTTTATAAAATGTAGAATATAAAAATACCGTAGCGACTATAGATACGAAAAAAAAATTTAAATTCTATGAAGTACAGTTCAACTGACAGGCTACTTTATGTGCAGACAGCAATCAATTAGATATATATGTATATATATATGTGCGTGTGTGTGTATTTATAGATGGTAAAAACTATTGTTCTCTTTGTGACCCCATAATAAAAACAACTATCGACTTTAATTCGTCTTTTTTTTAATTTTCCTAAAACTGTAGAAGCTACATATGAAATGAAAAATTACGAAGATTGCATAAGAAAATCATAAAATATCATTTGTTAAAACATGACACCATCTATCGGGTCAACTAGTCAAGTCGGTATCTATGTTTCCAACGAGGCGAAAATAAAAGTGATTTTCCTTCATTTGCGTTACAATAGAACTAGCAGTTGTCATAAATTGTCATAACACTACCAAATACATATAAAACCTTAGTAAATCTATTTTGTACGCTCGTATAGATAAGATATTATCTAATGATAACATTGATATTTTTATGTTATGCCGAGTGGTGAATATAGGTCGCACGAATTGCACAAGGTTTATCCAACCTTTGCACATTTACAGTAATTAATATGTAGTTTTTTCTATGCAACTGTTATTAAAATTACAATTTATTAATAATGGACCGACGCGAGTTTTGAAAAAGAGTTTTGTTACATTGAAGTAAAGTCCATTCTTAAATTTACTTCCATTTTTGTATGAGAATGTTTAAGAATCAGACGCTCTGGGATATAACCTTGCTTTAATGCCTCATTTTTTATGTAAATGCGATTGAAATATATTTTACATCTAAAATGTTAGGCATACTCGATTAGCCAACTCCTATTCATACTTAATTATTGAATCATCATTGCAATTCCCACTACTGGGCTCGGCTCTCCACTCACAATGCGAGGGGTACGGGCCATAGTCCACCACGCTGGCTAAGTGTGTGCTGGACTTCACACACCTTTGAGAACTTTATGGAAAACTCTCAAGAGTCCAGGTTTCCTCACGATGTTTTCCTTCACCGTAGCAAGTCATAATCAACTTCTGATACGCACATAACATTGAATATAAGAGGTGCGCGCAGGATTTGAAACCGGGACCTCTGCTCGAGAGTCCAGCGTTCAAACAACTTACTACACTCCCTACTCTCTAAAATTAATAAATGTTTATACTTGGGCACGTTTATCCAGGTATCAATTTGTCTGGTGGTCAAAAGCAGCGTGTGTCCCTGGCGCGCGCGGTATACTACGATGCTGACAACTACTTCCTGGACGATCCGCTCTCTGCCGTCGACTCTCACGTCGGGAAACATATCTTCGATAAGGTAAATGGCCTTCACCCGACGGTGAGTGGCACGAGTCGCCATATATATAATATTTTTATAAATGACAAAAAAAAAACAAAAATTAATCCAAGCTTATCAAAATATATTAATAATCGTAACCGCATACATTAAGCATAACCAATAAAAAAAATACTTATTGGATTGATGGTTGTAGGTGGTAGGTAGATGGTCTCTGGACAGCGGTCGGTTATAAATAAAAAAAAAATGCAATTTGTCATAACTTAAGCGTTTATATTGTTATCGTTTATTTTACTAACTAACCTCTAACATCTGGCAGGTGATAGGTCCAAATGGTCTGCTAAAAGATAAGACCCGCGTGTGGGTGACGCACAACGTCTCCTACCTTGCTCAGACGGACCTGGTGCTGGTGCTCCGCGACGGAGAGGTCTCTGAGGCCGGTAGTTATCAACAGCTGCTGGAGAAGAAGGGCGCCTTCGCTGAGTTCCTTCTCCATCATCTCAGCGATGCGGAGAGGACCTCGCCTGAAGGTAGGCTAAATTTTATGGCCATTCTCTGTAGGATGGATGTGATGGGATTTTTTAAACACCGAAAATTTTATGAAAATAACATATAATAAGACAATTTATTGTAGCGATGCGCAATTTAATGTATCTACTCAAATTCAGTAAAACATTGGAGTTGTAGAAGTTTGCTGAGATAATTTATTGGAAAACGTACACCGAACCCCATAAAAGTTCATCGCATTTTTACATAAGTATGCTATGTATATGTGTGTTGTTTTAGAACTGGACGAGATCAAACAAGACCTGGAGAGTAAGCTGGGGTCAGACTTCCAGCACAAACTGCAACGAGCTCGCTCCTTGTCAGAAAGTACATCGGAGTCGGAGCAGCCGGCAGCTGGTAAGAGACGCCTAATACTTTGCTAAAAAGAGAATGAGAGAGAGTTGTTCTGTCCAATGCTACTAGTATCTTTTTCCTAACAAAGTCGACAATAGTAAGTCAGGTATCGTCTGGCAGACAGTAGGCATTAACAATGGTTACTCATTTTTAAATAAGTAAGCAGTTTAAAAATACGTTATTGTATTATTACACAAATATTTATATTAGA
This sequence comes from Asbolis capucinus, assembly GCA_018249125.1. Taxonomy (NCBI): domain Eukaryota; kingdom Metazoa; phylum Arthropoda; class Insecta; order Lepidoptera; family Hesperiidae; genus Asbolis; species Asbolis capucinus. The sequence goes on from DWJZ01001722.1 coordinate 13,204, forward strand.
CTAAATGGACTATAAAGTGAACTGCTACTTTCTATAGTGAATTAATTTAACTTTGACCTGGATTTTGACTATGAAGCAGGCAAACTAGTACATGGATCACCTCATGATAAGTGACCTTCGCCCATGACATTAGCAACACCAGGTCACAACGCCAGCCCTGAAGGAATAGCATGATGCAACCAGGTTGCTTCACCGCTCTTGAAACAACTACAAATAAAATTTTCTATCCAAGACTGCGATATACAAGTATCAAACATTTCATAGTCGACTAGCCTACTGACGGAAGGAGAACGTTAATAACAATAATTGCATAGCAACCGATAACAGTCGTATTATATAAATTACACATTTCTCCGCACCACATAATTTATATAACGTAGGTATACTATTCTTGTGAAAAATAATATTGAATTACATGCTAAGAAGTTATTATAATTTTAGCATAATCAATTATAGTACGACGAATTGTCCGTATGAGTTTTGGCACTGAAATTAATTTTTGTTTGTACTACAAAATACCACGCGGGCATAGCCACTGGAACCTAGTGTGCTAGCAATGATTATGTTCTCCTGTGTACGTATATGTTTGTGCGTGCGTGCGTGTTTGTGTTGTGTGTGTCGGTAGTTGACGGTCCGTGGTTGACAGGTGACCGCGCTGGAAGTGTTAAACGGCGTACTCCGGAGGCCACGCCCAACGAGCTGAAAGAGAAGAACAAACTCATTGAAGCCGAGAAGGCTGAAACTGGCAGTGTAAGTTATATTTCTTCCTAACAAAAACAATTTTATAAGTCCTTTCGAATAAATCATATAATAATTCTGTAGCTGATGATAATAATGAACAAATGATAATACATTAATTATATAATTAACTGCTTCATATACCACATTAATTCCAGAAAAAAATCTCTCCCTGAGTCCTTTGTGCTTCCTTTTGGATCACTGGTCCGCTGTATCCCACTAAGGATGGAAATAGGAAAATATATCCATATTTGATATATCGATTTTTTTGTCGAAGCCTACCCTATCTATATTTTTTTGAAGTTACGATATTAGATTTATCGAATATATGATGTGACGTGTGAGCAAACAGCAGAGCTCAAAAAAAAATCAATTTTGATACGAATTTGATATCCAAAAATAAATATCGAAAATCGATATATCGCGGTAAAAAAAATTGTTGATTTATATCGATTATTTTCTGAAAAAATGTCGATATTCCAATATATCGTTTTGTTTTCCCCAAGCATATGTCCCACCCATGGTTTCTTATCCCCGTTCCTCAGGGTCCACTGAGGTCCAAACAACAATTCCCATGATTGCATGGATTGCATGCATGAATCATTGGATTCATGACGTAAATATTTGCAGGTGAAATGGAGCGTATACAAGCATTATCTAGTGAGCGTCGGTGTATGCGCGGCCGCGCTCACAGTCCTCATGAACCTGGTGCTGCAGGTGTTCCAGGTCGGCTCCAACTACTGGCTCGCTGAGTGGTCCAATGATGACAAAATGGTATGTCTTCCGAAATTCTCTTTTAAGGTTATTAGCAGGTGAACCACGCCAGTTATGATGGTAACTGATATGTTGCCTGGAAGGTGAAAGTAATAGACCCGCGGGCCTGAGACAGTAACGTAGAGAAGCAGTAAATCATTGAGACAACTCGAGACAAAAACGAAACAAACAGACCCAAAACACCAATAACATTCCGCTTCATGAAGGGTGACAGAAAAAGAATTGGTAGGAGGATGACTAAACGATGTGGGGGAAGAAAACAGCCAACAAGGAAGGGTACCACGAAAAGAAAATAATTGGTTGAGACAGGCCGGTTGGTTAGTGGTTAGTGAACCGACTGCAACACCGAAGGTCGTGGATTCGATTCCCACCCAAGTCAAAGCACAAGTGTTTGTTCTGTCTCAAAAAATCTATATGTGTGTATGTAATTATATAAATCTGTTTCTTTCTGTCGCCGCTTATGTACGCTGGGCCAACACGACTAGATAACTTTTACTATATTTATTAAATTTTTGTGACGATGAAAAAAAAAATTATATAAGAATCGTTCGTATGTTTAGTATACCTAGTAGAAATAGTATACCTAGTAGAATTTAGTATACCTAGTAGAGTTGCCATACTAACTTTAACCTATTATCCCATGAGAACAAAGCAGTTTTCTGGGATTCAAAGTATCCTGTAACCATTCTCGATAATGCAACTACGACTATGCCAAGTTTCATCCAAATCTGTCCAGTGGTTTTTGCTGTTGTGACGCTCGAACAGACAGAAAGACAGACAGCCTATAAATCCCAGAAAAAAAATGTTTTAATCTCTATATCCATAAGTCTTAAAATTTTCAAAAAATACTTAATGTATAGAATTGACCCTGTTATAGTTTTATTATTAGTATAAACGATTACGACAATATATAATTACATGATAATTTCAGATCGTAAATGGCACCGTAGATAAGAGTAGGAGAGATCTTTACCTCGGCGTGTACGGTGGACTCGGGATCGGGCAAGGTAAGATTTCATTTGTTGTTAAATAACCAGACACATAATTTTTATATCTGAACATATATAAATGGTGTATTTTATTTTTAACTGATTCAATATCCTGCTATTGGGGTTTGGGAATCACTAATATTCTAATAATTCACATTAAGTTTCGGATTAATTTCAATAATCGTGAAACTAACGTATGGAATGAGTCAAATTGTAAATAATTTTATTGCCCTATAAAGTTTATTTAATGTATTTTATTGTATATATAGAAGTTGTGGTGTTTCAATGGGTTGCTTATGAATAATGAATACATTGTCTACGCCAACTATCATTTTGACTACTTTTTAGCTATAATACCAAACGTCGATTACATAGCCTACTAGACTCTGCTTTCTGGCAAAACATAAATTCAATTGACCTTATAATAAAGATCGCGATGTACCGACTAATAGCTGTGATTTATTTTTTTGAACCGACCAATTACCGGCGTTGTTTTGTCGCCTTACTGCGTTTTGACTGACTTTTTTGATAGTAGAAAATAATATATTAGGCGTCTAATAGGCTATGTCTTTACCCAACCATCATTAGCATGATGACGTCATTATATTATTTCCTTCGTAAATTGATTTGCATATTATATGCTTTGTGCATGTTCTATCAAGTTTTACTCTTCGTTGATTCATATTTTAATACTACATTTAGTTTTGGTGGAGCATGACTTTTGTTAATGTTTTTTATTGCTTGTTATTATAAGTACCAAAGAATAACCAACGTCAGTTTAAGAGTTTTCTTATACTTTTTTTTCCGAATAAATTGTTATAGACTTCGATAAAAAAAAACAAATAAAGAAGTTGAGTTAGTTGTCAGTGGATATGGTTTCAATCGAGAAGTTATTATTTATACAATAATAATAATTGTAAATATTACCACATAAATCATGTATTAAGACTGATTTTCAAAAAATACTCCGATGATTTTTAGACATCTAATATTGTTATAAAAGTAATTTCTAAAATATGATTGGCTTTTAAATATTTTCATTTAAATTTCCTTCCAACGCTTCAATAGTAATGGCGTCTATCTATGACGTCACGCTTTTGTATTCACTATATCTCTCAACTTATATTATTTACTAAGTATTATGTCATTCGTTTCGTGATGCCAGTATTATTTACAAGGAACTTTAGATACCACAAAAATCAGTACAAAATATTGACATTAGTCAAAGCAGTTGCCATTATGTTGGAAAACTGGTATGTCTGTGTATCTAACAGAGATTTCTATGGAAAATAGATAAACATAGATTATTATATAGCATATATATGTATGTAGGAGAGAAATTACTTTGGAACTGCTTATTTGAAATGCGACTAAATTTCAGATTGTAAATTAGTGTGTGAAATAAGCATATTTCGTGCCACGATTCGTAAACCGTTAAAATATTTTAGCTATAATATAGATTTTTATAAATTATAAGAGATTATAGCCGAGTCACAGGACTATTTTTAGTGGAGATCTTATATGTTTTGTCGTCTACTATACTTTCATAAACTCCAAAACAAGTTAGGGAACTGTTCATCAACTAGTACTCAACTTCTAGGCACATTGATTGGCCCTGAACTTTTGTCTCTTCACGATACACACGATATAAGGTATTAATAACATATCAAAATGCAAATTGGAAATCTCGTTGAAGCAACATTGCATAGTATAATATATACATATAATATACCTATATAATAAAATAACTTCAACATAAATATTTTTCTTACAATTTGAACTCGAGCCCCGAAGGATGTGTGAGCGGATGAATATAAGGCGAAGTGTATAAAGAGATTGAAAGGTCGATGTGTCAGAGAGCGTCCACACGGTGCGTTGCGTCTGCGGTGCGTCGACGTAGCTACCACGTTGTTTTACGCACATATATCTACGCCGTACGACGCGTTGTTCCAACGTCTATATGAACAACTCCCAGCTTTGATGACGTGGGATACACGCCTGTATAACAACGCCGACGCATCGCCCGTGTGGACAGCAATGCGACAGTTGCGTTGTAGTAACGCAACGCTGACGCAACGCGCCGTACGGACTCGCTTTAGTGGTTGCGGTGTCGGTGTCGTCGCTCGCGCTGTATATGGGGGCGCTGGCGGCGGCGCGCGCGCTGCACGACGCGCTACTCGGCGGCGTCCTGCGCGCGCCGGCGATCGGCTTCTTCGACTGCACGCCCACCGGCCGCGTGCTCAACCGGTTCAGCAAGGATGTGGATGTCCTAGACAACGTGCTGCCGATGACGCTGCGCGGCTGGACCTCATGCTTCTTCGCGGTACGGCACACGGACACAAGCAATTATACTGCACGCACTTATATGCACGGGCACGCACACATTTACACCTATAATCTATGTAAAGGCTATAGGCATACGTACAAGACCTCATGTACTTTACATATTCGCACAGGCATACGCATCCAACTACACATAGGCATGAACACACGAATAAGCATGCACTTATTGGCACACACATTCGCAAAGATGCTTACATACAAGCACTGTCAAGCATACACGTAGGCACGCACACACTGGCACCCACAATAGCTCGTAGACACCTACAATACTACAACGCACACACACTTGAACCCATTATTTCTTGTATTGTGTATTATATCGGTGTATTAGTCTCCACAGCCAGACACTGCAAGGTGCCAGTCAAATGAGTAATTGGCGCTAATATTAACACCGGTTAGTGGTCAAGATTGATAGACTTGGAAAATTACGAAGGCATGTGATTCATTTATGTAAATTTTGTCACCTTAGTGAACACTTATTCTTCCAAATTACTTTTTACAAATTACTTTTTTACATTCAACATTCTATAAAAGTGGTAAATTTATTCTAAAAAATATTATATAGTGGTCATTATTTTATCTAAACACCGTACAAAACCAGTTCTTACACTTACACAAGGGCTTCCAAATGACTGAGAATACATTTCGAAATATTGTTGCGTTTGTCAATATATCAGCACTGCACTCAAATACATATAACCTGCTCATAATGTATCTGTACACGGATACAAACGCACCTGCTCTATAGTTTACTCTTTTTTAATACCCAAAGAATGGCCTGCTCGTAGTTAGATAAAAAATATATTTTACATTAATCTTCATATTTCTCTACTCTGTATAAATTTAAACCTAGTTCGCCTTGTAAAATTATTTGGGATCATTTTGTTTGTAGCATAAGTATTTATGTCGATAGTGTCGATGCGAAGAGTTTCTAGTTTGTTGTGTTATTTTCAGCCTTATAGTAAGGAACAGAGGGTAGATTTTTAATCGAATGCCATATATGCACTGACTTTTATTGCATGGATAATGTCAAGGTAGTGAATTAGTTCAGACTTTTCCCTTGTAGAACAGAATAAATCGTAACGAAGAAGAATATAACTTAATAATTATATAAACTGTTAGTACTACCGAAAATTGTCACAGGAATCAGCATCTGATTTCCTGTTTTCCGATCATAAAAAAATTTTAATGTCAAATTATTGTCTTTAAAATAACTTCGTCTGTAATGTGAATCAGTCACATTTCATGACATAATTTCCAATTCGAACAGTTTTATTTATTTTATTTTTACTATATACTTTAACTATATTTTTTCTTCGTTACATATTTTTCGTAATCTGTGGTATCATCCCAGCACAGTAGTCTCGTCGCCTACACGTTTTCGACCCGGTAGTAGATAATGTATTCATTGTCGATGTCGTCCGCTTAAAAATGTAAACAAATAACGATGTTGACGAAATCATAAACAGTTGATATACGTATACGATATACTAGATGCACAGTCTCGAAAAAAAGTATAGCTGTCATAAAAAAGTAAAGCCGCAGCTAAAGCGGGAGGACCCTTACTAATAATTGCTACCAATAACTAACATTTTGTGTTTTACAGTACAAACTCGATTATCCGGCAATGAGTTACTGGACGGAGTACGGGCTCGTTACAATCCCTATTACCAAGAACGAACAAATATCTTTTTTTTTCATAAAACGAATTAATACTCATATAACCATCTTTTAACCGCGCGGTTGTTATTATTTTAGTTTACTTTCATTGTATTTTATATTTACCAAATATGCTATCATATATCCTTCTAATTTTAAATATTAAAGTTTGTTAAGATATATGGATACGTGAATGGATGGATGTTCATTACTCCTTCACGCAAAAACTACAGAATGGACCGGAATGGAATTTGTCACACAGCTTGTTGATAGTCTATAATAACTCAGAAAATACTTTTTATCAACACAACTATCACGCGGGCGAAGCCACGAACGCAAACTAGTTGTAACATAAAAACGTTTTTCTTCACACATTCGATTATACGGATTTTTGATATACATCTGATGTTTGACAGCAATTATTAGTCCGGTTAATCGAGTTTCTACTGTTCTCACGTTTTTTATTATCTGTATTTTTTTCTGTACTGATTCTATCATGGTTCTGCCAACCGTCTGTCCAGGTATTATTTAACCCCATACTAATGTACACAATTTCTAACCAGACTCGTCCCATTCTGATTCCGAAAAAAGTTATTTACAATTTAATTGTCATTTTTGTGTTGCTTTTATTAATCACTACTAAAAATAGAGTAACAAGGGGTTATTAAAAATTCATCTCCTGAATGTTATGAGGGTTAAAAGTCAGTATATAGCTATATAACTCCCAATTATTTACGACGTTTTTCGAATTGACATTGTGCGGCATAATGAGGGAAGGAGTTAGAGGCTAACCCGATGTCGCAGGTTATATCGAAGGCCCACGACAAGGCTTAACGATAGCAAATATTATCAACGGCTTTACATGCCCTCAGAAGCATTCGCGTTCAAAAAACTTTGCCAGTAGCGGTCAATCATTCGCCTACTGACCGCGCTTCGCTTAAAATTATAGCAAGCCGCTATCCTGTATTCGCTTCAAAAAATACTAATGCCTTATAGAGCTATTGACTTCTAGTCATTTTTTTTTTACATCTTGACATAACATCTAACGGTCATCTTGCTGTATAGTCTGTTTTATTCATCTCATATAAGTTGATAATTACATTACGATAACGATTAAATAATCGTTATCATTGTTAAAATCGTCGATTATCGATTGCCTACTATGATTAGTAACCACTACTTCGTGTAACACGCTAGTAAGTTAACATTGCCCGTGTTTGTTTACTAAAGTATTTCAAATTGATAAAAACAGACTATACAAAATAATCGAGAAGAAATTGTCGGGCGGTATCGATTTATATTTTGTTTTTTTTTTCGATTGGGGATTGTGTATCTGGTAGTATATCGGTTGTTGCAGCGTTTACGTCAATATTTGCTGATTTAGTCCCGTTCTTGGCGTGTTGGCGTGCGGCGCGGATTCAGCACGAGGTCTTGTTGAACAATGTGTTAAAAGCACCTTTGCAATTCTTCGAAGTGACGCCGGTCGGTCGGATCCTATCTAGATTTTCTAAGGATGTCGACGTTGTGGACACCACGCTGCCGGCGCAGGCGATCGACGTTATATATTGCACTTTTGAGGTAATCGATCTTCATCACCAACATCATCATCGTCATAATTCATCACTGTCCCATTGCTTGGCTGGGTCTCCTTTCAGATGACTAAAAACCATAGCACGCTGGCCAAGTGCGAATTGTTATACTTCACATTCCTTCAATGTATGGTCACCTGTAAGGAATGCAGGTTGCATGATATTTTCATCACCGAAGCAAGTGATAATAATTTTTAATACGCAGATATATATTTGAAAATTTATGGTATGCCCTGGATCCGAACTTAGGCACTCCGGGTAACCAACATTAAATCCATATAACATTAAATTAAATAAAGGCTTTTACGATTACCGCTTGATTTATTATATATATATTTGATTTATTATATATATATTATATATATATAAAATATTATAACGTTAACTTCGCTCATATGGACTCTGAAAATATTACCTCAAAATATAACTATTTGATGTCGTTAGTGTAACATGGGAAAGCCTTCAATATTAATACTGATTAACCGGGACGCATGATTGTCTTAAACACCAATTTTAGACCTCATAAAATACAATTGAGAACCCGACATGGGTAACGAACTTCAAATCGATAGATTTAAAATACTCATAAATAATTGCTACTTTAAACTTGGTGACGAAAACAGCAGTAAAAGCCACACACAGTGCATAATTAAAACGCACCAAGCCTATACTTTTACGAGGGCCAAACTGAAAGTTTTTAGAACTGGCCACTTATAAACATTATATTAAAAAAAATAGTTTAAATTTTG
>DWJZ01001723.1:0-22041 GCA_018249125.1 Asbolis capucinus
ATCAGACAACTGATAAACATACATATATATTTTTAAATACATACTTATATAGATATTTACACCCAGACACGCAGAACCAACATTTCTGCTCATCACACAAAAGTTTGTCTGGGGTGGGAATCAAACCCCCGTCCTTCAGTGTAGCAGTCAATATCATTAACCACTAGGCCAACCGGCCTGTCAGAGGAATACTCGTATCGTATCGTTTAATGAGCTCGTAACATCCTTTCATTTTGTAATAGGTCAAAAGGCCGGCATAATTGGGACTTCAAACGGTGTTCGAAACATTTTACCTAATAGAAATCGGCCAATTTTCATTTAGGGTCGCTTACGAAGGGTTTAGTAATTCTTGCAATTTTATTAAAGATATGTTTCTGAGTGGGGGGAACCTACTCACCGTTTTACAAGTTTAGTTTGTTCGGGTTAAGCCTGCAAACTTAGAGCCACTTTCTCTAACACTATGAAGTTGAAATTTTATGTAACCCTTTCGTCTTGACGTTAATTGATTTTTATGATAAGCATGTCCTGATATTACGACCAAGATTGGCAACAAGGAAACTCCTCAACGTCTAACCATACAGTTATGAAATTTAATGTGCCTTTTCGTATTAGGGCTGTGTAATTAAAACTTGTATGTTATTTTACTACTAATATTACAAATGTGAAAACACATGAAGATGTTCAGATGATTCTAATAACTTCAGACACTCACAGTTGAATAGATTAAAATGAAAACTTAGCACACATCTATATTATAGTAATAATAATAATAAACATTCTTCATTGTACACAATAACATATAAAAAATTACAAATTTCGAAAGACAGTACAATTGGCGGCTTTATCACTAATGCTCACTGCATCTCTTCCAGGTAACCATTTGCTGGGAATATTAATAAATAGCAAACAGGGCAGAGTGTACAGAACAGTTACATAATAAATATATCACAAAACTAATATTAATAGTAATACGTAGGCTATATTTTATCAAGACATGAAACGAGTAAAGCTGCGGACAGAAACTAGTTTTTAAATAGTTTAGTAAAACTTATTCATGGTGCTGACGGTAGAGACCTATACAAAGGGTTTCATTAACGTCCTCTGATAGTGGAACCTATAGTTTCAATTAGACCAGATATGAACTAGCATGATTTTAACGTCAGCAATATCCTTCTCTTTGTGGCATAATAAAGAACTTTCAGCCATGAACTGGCCTACAAGATCTTTAGTTTTATTTATGGTCAAAAAAGCTTAAAGAACAGCCTTTGGCGGATTTACCAGACTGAGTAGGCTTATGCCTTAGGTGGCGGATTTTTGGAGCGGAAAAATTGCAGACCACTATTTTTTTTTTTGCCCCGATTTATTAATTTTGCATGATTGAGTTATAATAAGCTCAGGAATGCGGGTATAACGAAAAACTTGTACAATTTCACCGACATTGTAATAACTTGGAACCCAAAACTGTGGAGGTATGGCAATAACTAGTACTGAGCAGGTGAGAATGGCAAATTATGACCGTTGTTCGAGGATATTGGCGAAGGCAGGTGTAGTGTATGTGAGTGAAAGAGAAGGAAGCTTTATGTCGTCTCTAGCTACGGCTCAGTCAGCCGTAGGCGATAGGAGTGAGAGGGCGCGTGTGCCTAAGAGCCGATAAACAAGCGAAGGATATACTACAGCAGGTAAAGAAGGAAACAGGTTGCCTGATGATAACTCTTCACCATCAATGGAACACCATACACTTTCTTTTTTTTACATATTATCAGTAAATGCTTAACTACAATTCTATTTTCTGGTAAGTGGTGATGTAGTCTTAGTCTGGAAAGCGCATTAACTTAGAAGAAGCCTATCCAAGTTGCTGGCTAAGAAAAAAAGCAAGCTAGAAAATACCACATTACCACATACTGACATTATTCCGATAAGAATTCCGAACGAATCGCATATGAATTGAATCTTAACCCTGCAAAGTGGAGCTTATGTGGCACAAAGACCGGCGATAAAATACAAAGACTACCTTAAAGGTGCATTGAAATGCTGAGCTGCATTTTTATACCAGCCTTTCTCCGTCCCACGCTGCTGGTGTACATTTTAGGTGCCTTTAGGGCAATACTTTATAATACTCAAAGCTCATCTATATTGACAATCCTACGATCTTCCGAGTTACATAAATAACATGGGTTGGTTGATGAGCGTTGGAAAAATAAACGAAAATAGCCCGCGGCTGTGTCGCTCGTCAGCGATGGGTAAAGTTAAGCAACAGTGAGCAAGGTCGGTAGGAGGATGGGTGACGATCAGTGGCATACATATTTCTTGAGTTCTTCTGTGCTTCAGAGGACACTTAAAGGTTGAAGGTCATTATCGTTAGATAGCAATAATTAAGCCTTTCGGCGGCATGAAATCTTAATTAAGCAATTGGATTGGCCTCTAAACCTTAACCAATTCGTATTGAACTGGCGTTTAATTACGCTTTGGCTCTCCTTTGCGAGAAACTCCTGCTTCGTAATGGCCATTAAAGGGTTAATACCATCAATCCTATAAATGTAAAAAATGGCTCCTCATTACTGAGGTGACCTAGTCTTCCAGTCAGGCCTATAAGAGGTGATCACCATCTCCAAGAGATATCCTAGCTCAATGGTGACTCTTAACTTATAGTACTATAGCAAAATATCGGCTTGTGAATTTTCGCATTTGCTGAATCTGATATCCGTTATTGGCGCTGTAAAAGAAATTTCTTTTACTGGATGATATACGACACACGCTGAACAAATGGCCCGCGTCCCGACAATCTGTCGCTACCTATCAACGAAAGAAATCTTTGAAAACGATCCTACTTACGGCAAAATATATGTATTTATATTTCACTAACTTTTAATACGTGAACATCATCTAAAAGTCAAAGTTTTCTAACATCAAATGTGGTATTGCAGGAAAATAAATATTAATAACTTTAATTAGAAAAAATACTTCTACTATATTTTGTGGGCATTAGCAAATAAAAACCTTTTTCTGTTGGAGGTTACCAAACGCTAGTTTTAAAATTATTTCAAATTATATTTTAAAATGTATGGCGAATTACATATATTTTAAAATTACGATTATTGCAGAGAAATATGCCGACTTTTTTCCAGATTAAAGGGAAAGATCCCATATATTTTGAACTAGCGTTTTGAGTGAACGCTAACAGAAAAGATATTTGCCTAGAAGGTTTTTCCTTTTATTTTTATTTGTCAAAATCAATTCTGTGTAGTTAATACATGGGTAATAGACAAATTCTATGTATTAGAGTATACTTTTGTAGGTTTTAATATTAAACATTTCACATGTTGATCAGAAACTGATCTTCCGTATACATGAATATACTGATATTCCGTAACTGATAACATGGCGATCTTTCGCCTAAAATTGTAACAATATGAGTGATCAATTTAGAACAATATACCTACAACATAACGTAACATAAGGGCTCGTTAACGAGTACTCGTAGATTGAACAGATTGCCGTAAAAGCATTTTCAGCGTAAAAATATTCAATATTCCTTCGTAAAATGTAAGCACATTGTTATACAATACCTGTATATCGTTTTTGTTATGACTCATAACATACTATATTTTTAACGTTATTTTGTACTCATATTAAGTATTTTGAAGCGTTTACCGGCGCATTGTTTCAATTGTATGTAGACGATAAAAAAAGTAAAGCGGGCGCAGTTGGTACGAGGATGGGTGACCGCTAGTGGCAAATTTCATGAGCGCTTTTGTTCTTCAGAGGACACAAAGCCGTCGAATCCGGTTGATATTGTTTGAGCAATCGTTAAGCCATCTCGGAAGCATTCAAGCGTTCATAATAATATCTTGTCTAATATTAAAAATGTCAAGTGACCTTTTCACGCCTTAACTATTGAATCGATTTTGATGAAACTTGATACAGAGACATAATACAAGTTACAGAAAAAACATAGGTTACTTTTTGTGTAAAAATCCTTGAAGGGTTTGAAATCGGGAACGATGAATTTCAATGTGTTTAAAACATGGAATTTTCTCTTACGTTGGGTTTAGCCTAACGAAAATTATATGTATTTAAATTTGATCATTTGGGCAAGTTGAAATAAATATTGGGTTATTTTAATTTAAAATATTTTAATTAATTTTAAACAAATATATGAACCTCGTGAAGCGGGATTAGGTTGAAATTCAATATTAATTCACTATTTATCTTAAATACAATAAATTACCTACTAAGATTAAAATAACAGGTAATACTTAAATACCGAGAGATATGTATCGTCTAAGGAAACTATACTGATAACTCTACGATATTGTATAATGCATACGAAGCGCTCTTAATCTGGCAGCTTGTTTCGATTGTATGTGGTCGACAAAGTTAAGCAACTAACCACACTAAGGTCCGCCTGCGGCTCCGCTCGCATCGTACCAATGTTGATAAAAAATAGCCTATGTCATTCTCTAGATCCTCAACTATCTCCACACAAAAAAATACGTCAATCTGTCGCTTCGTTCCGACGTGAAACACGGACATACAAACACACGGATTTATAACATTACCATGGCTTGTAGACAGTCAATTCACAGGTCGATCTCAAAATTTCAGATGACAGGGCTAAATTACAGCTGACAATCAAATCCACGTTCTTAGTCCTCACCTTATCACCATTGTCGTCACTTATCTGGCATAATTCCGCTGAAAGTTTAAGTTAATTCCGTTTGATTTAGGCAAGTGATGTCACAAATCTTGTTTACAACCGTGTGTCAAGGTTTATTGGGCCGTGTAAATATTTGTAGGCGTAGGCGGTCGCTATCCGCTGTATCGTGGTAATGTATTGGAACCCAAATACGATAATCTGTTTAACAATGTTAACGTGCCGGTTGAATCTAATAAATTAAATAGCCAAATTTGGTCATTAATCCGTATTTGGGCAACGTGGAGGCATGTTCCCCTCAAATTGGGCAGTGGAGACCCGAGATAAATATTAAATCAATTAAAATAAATAAAAAAACCACTTACAACCACAAACTTCTGAGCTATGAGCACATACTGTACAAACAGACTCATACAATTAAAACTTTCCACAATGGAGTTTTATCTGGACAATGCAGTACGTAAATCCCTAATCGTTGACCTACTTTAAGAAATGTCTGTTCTATTTCTGTGACGCTCGTCAAGAAATACGATAGATTAGTTGGAAATACGATAGATTAGTTCCTGTTCACAGATCCTCATACAACCTTCGAGCTGTTAGCCAATATCTTAATTAATGTAGTAGTAGCAAGTGCTAAAAACTCGGCCTGTTGAGTGTGAATGATCCGTTAAGTTAAGCTAAGTTAATTTAAGTAAATTTAAGATTAGGTTAAGGATACCCTGCGCATGGACATTAACAACACCAGACTGGGATGTTACAAACGCTTTGCCTGCCAGGAACGAGATAATAGACCCGCACCCGCGGGGAAGAGTAAGAGTCAAGGGAATCAGTAACTCAGCTGACGCAAGTGGAACAAGTAATGACAACAAATGACCACAGATACAACAACAACATACTGTTTCAGAACGGGTGATAAAAGAAGATTGGGAAGGAGAATGATTAAGCTATGGGGAGAAAAAGAGGAGCAGAACTGATACTTTGATTCGCCACTACCAAGTAACATTGCAGTAACATTGCGGACTGTAGGTTTCCTCAGTAATGATGAAAGCCTCATTACTCAGCCATTATAGAATTAATGCCAAGTTTAGATATCTAAAATAAATAATTTATAAACTGTCCCAAGGCACGCATACGTACAAATCTGCGCTACCACGAACATTCTCTTCCGACTGCGCGGGCTCGTCCGGAACCGTCCGTAAATAACAGACCGTAAGGAATCGCCTTAAAAATCATACCAAAAATAATCCGGCCCTTTGTACTTCTCCTTGGGGTGTATATTGAATTATTCTTCTACTGAAATCGTTTGATAGAAATACCGTAAACAAATGCTTCAATAGAAAAATAAACGTTTATTGTAAACCTTTGTGGAGTATAACATTCAAGCAGACCGTAATAATGTTTACGGACCCTCGAGTATTTTTACTTTTTGAATGTAAATGTTTGTATAGAAAATTCGGTCAAGCCGAAATCGAATTGTGAAGAACGACGAACACATGTAGTAAATAGTCGCATAATATTTTCATGTCTGTGATCTATTAAAGCTGATTCCCACGGTCTGTGGTACGGGTGGGCCAAAACCGCCACATAGCAGGAAAATGGGGCTGTGGTAGCGCGGACGTATTCGTCATGGTGTCGGAAAAAAATACATATTATAGTATACGTTAATTTTATTAGCAGTGGAGCTCAAAGGTAGGTAAAATTTCAAGACTGCGACAGATTTAAAATACGCACCATGGGAAAAGCATTGGTGCGGTGTGGGAACTTAGGTCGTCCGAATCACACTGTTGGAAGCCAGCTTTATATTGAAGTAATTTACATAAACTCAATTGTATTGAACGCAACACTTACAATGGATGGCCTATTTACAAATATTTAATTGTTTTAAATCCGGTTTTCATTAGACCTTTAAATCTTCAATCCATCCTTGGCCCACAACTGAGCACGGATCTCTCCTCATACTGAGGAGGTATGCCTGCACCAGGGAGCATCGATCACCACGCTGCTCCCATGCAAATTGGTGGAAGAGAACTCTAATTACCAAAGATTATTTTATTATAGACACAATAAGTGTTCAACCATATAATTCGAGACATTTTCAGTGGAATACTGTGTAATGCAACAGGGACAAAGCTGTCCAGAACTCGCGTTTGTTAAAGAGGATTAACCAAGAACGCCTCGCTGTATCGGGCATTCAGGGTTACAAATGGTTAAACAAATGTTGAGCTTAGCGATTATGGACCTGAAATAATATCGCTAATTAGTTAATAGATTATGTTAAATAATTAATGGAAAGTATAGTCGTATTAGAGGGTCTTACTGCTGTCGGCGTGCGTGTTTTTTGTATTAATTCTTACTTAATTAATTAATTCTTACTTACTTAATTAATTCTTAATTTTGCATTAATTCTTCGAGCATTTTGCCATGAAGTTGACTTTGATCAAATGCATTATTGGCTAGATAACGGCATTTTGTACGATTAACCATACATAAGTACAAATATATTTAATCTAAGGATACTACTGGCTAGGTACGTAAATAGATAGATTTTTTTACATATTATAAGTTAATGCCTGGCTACAATCCCACCTGGTTGTAAGAGGCGATGTAGTCGTAGATGGTTAAGCGCATTAACTTAGAAGAACCCTGTTCACTCTTGTCTTGAAGAGACTTCGCGGGTGGAAATACCGATGCAGGCAATTTGTTCCAATATTTAACGGTACGCCATACAAAAGACGAGGCAAAACGTGTCGTCTATATCGAAGGGATATCCCCAGTAAAAGGATGGATATCTAAAGGTACAAGCAATATTTATGGCATTGCTTTGTATTACATTAATAATCTTTACATGTATTTATACAATTGAAGTGCGCGGGTGAGGTAAAATTGTTGATGTTAGGGCTGTTACATTGATTTTCAATTTAACAGAATTAGCTAATTCACATTAGGTATCTATGTCATGATATAGATTTTTATCTAATGTAAGCTTGGGCATTATGGCTACTGTGCAGATATCACGATGAAATTGCAAATTTTCGGTAGGCAATATATGAAACAGTGATTGTACCTCCATCCATCATAGGTATGTCAAGCCAATTTCGATATGGTCTGTTGAATTTTGTGTATAAATAGAATACCTTACGTAGGCTTCGATATACAATGTCCATTTACTAGTGGGTAAGCTTTACCGCCGATATTAAATCGAGGTTTAAAATCGAATCGCACAAGAAAATACTTTGAGGTCGTCTTTAATATAACGTGAGGGGATGTTAACGATTTTGCGGTCCCCGACTCCAGCAAAATTCTTAATTAATTTAGTAAGATTTTATTACATAAGTGTGTGAAACTTTATTACGGTATTATTCCGTTTCTAAGAAAAATCTTTCTGATTCATTCCATTGAAAAAAACGTAGTATCACACGCATGTGCATTGATCATTTCATTCTTGACTTTCTTATCACATTGCATTGTATTCACTTTCTACTCGATTGGATGGGATTCACGTCCTAAAGGCCTTTAACTATTGTGTTTTAAAAATGTTTTATCACTATCATTTTAGGACAGTTTACAAAGTAAATTGATAGAATGTCATTAAATGTTCCAATTTTAGCAAGCCATTAATAGCCAAGGGCAGCGCACGGGTTCGTAGCTATACGAATAGATAGATATGGGGTACTCCATCTTCTTGCTGTAGGATGGTTAATGGATAAATTATGTGCTGGAATTTTCCAGATTATTCAACGCTTTGGAGGTATTGAACGTTCGGAAACTTAAATAACTAGAATATTTTTATCGTTAAGTGGTTATTGAGAAGTTTGCGGGTAACTAGATACGTATGTAGTTTCGAGTGAAGGGCGGAGACTGGATTCTTTATATGTTCCCGTCTTTGATATTTGTGAAGTAATTATACTAAAACAAACATTAAATATTTACTATTAGTATACTTAGAACAGTGTCTATAATGGACAATTAAGGATATGACTTCACGCAAAGGCATGGACAAACAGATAAACAGACGAACAAATACAAATGTATTGTTTTGGGATTGATTCCTTACTCAAAATCAAATTTACCTTCCTTAAAATCTTATTTTATTTATTTATTTTATTTTATACTTTATGCACACTTAAATAACAAATTTATATAAATTGTGGATGAAATATAGTACATAGGACTGCTTATTTCTTTAAGAAATCTCTTCCAACAGCCCTTGGAGTGGACAGGTCATGTAGAAATTAATTCAGCGTGCACTAGTTTTAAGCTGTAATGATAAAAAAAATATTAGCTATTAAATATAATATATACACATAAAAATAGATACCTATATATATAATTCTATACATTTTATATTTTTCATTTGAAGTTTTCATTTGACAAACCCATTGTTTTTCAATTCCACGTTAATTCATAATTCATACTAATACTATAAATGTATGAGTATGTGTGTTTGTCCGTCTTTTGCGTCAAAACAGACGTGTTTTGAATGTGGCGATAGTTGATAGTCTGGAGAGTGACATAAGGCTGTTTTTTATCGACATTGGTACCACGGGCGAAGCCGCGGGCGGTCCCTAGCAATAATGTTATTGTTGGTATCATGTCTATTTTAAATGTGATCGGCAAAGCTAAGCAACAGTGGACAAAACAGAAAGTTGATGGTTGACCGCTAATAACTAAAAATAATTAGAACTTTTGCCCAAAAATATGTATATATTGTAATTTAACAGGTCTGTTGGTAATTAGGACTCACTACTAAGCCGGTAGTCGTGGGTTCGACCCCAATTTAGAACGAACTTTTTTGTAATGAGCAGGAATGTTCGTTCTTTATCTGAGTGTAATAAAAATATCTGCATAAATGTTTAAAAATATATGTGTATGTTTGTCAGCTATCTGATCACCGTAGAACAAGGATCATTTAATGCTTAGTTTGGGCTGAAAAGGCCGTGTGTGTATTGCATTTATTTATTTATTATTATTATTAGGTAGTTATAATAAATTGAACATTCTTTCTAACTCTGTAGTACTCACTTAGTATGCGAGAATTCCAGCCAATAAACCATCGTTATTAGTAGCAATTGATTCATAATGTCACTGCACAGCGTATTTCCACTTGGCTTGCTTTTCCATAGAACCGAACACAACTCTTCTATTGTACCAAAAACAAACGTGGCTAGATGATATAGCATTTTAATAACGATTTTAATTACCAATTACAACGACTAGTGACTGATCTCGTTCCGCATCGAAAATTCCAATTACTATCAAAAAGTCTTTTTACTTTCTGGAATGATATCTAGCTAATGTTATTTTTAAAATTCCATTGTGTTGGTAATATAATTTCCGAACTCAATCCATTACAAACAAACAAAATTTACTTTATATAATATTAATGAGAGAAAGAGTCGATCCTGCCTTATACCTTGTGAACATAATATTTGAAAGTTAATAAACGAATAACTTCACACAGATTCTTACTTATGGTACTAAACCAATATACACTTGATACACTTTTCTCTCTGACTATACTTAGATCTATTTAAAGATCCTGTCCTCGGAAGATTTACACGTTATTTCATTACATTTATTGAGAAGGTGACAAGTAACAAAAAATAGCGTAATTAAATGAAATATTAAATGAAAGTTAAGCCCAAATAACATTCTCCCGGTTTTGGTAGCCCTTAGAAATGCACGAAACTATTTGACGTCCTCGGTCTGACAATTTTTGTGGCTCTCTTACCTGTGGTTGCAGTTTAACATTGTAAGGAACCGCTGAACATAGGCGTCTTCAAGACAAGAGTGAATAGGCTTCTTCTAAGTTAATGCGCTTAACCATCTAAGATTACATCGCCACTTACCATCAGGTGAGACTTTAGTCAAACATTAACTTATAATATGTAAAAAAATTATGATTGCGAGAATAGAGTATAACTAAATACGATGTACGAGGTCCGGCATCACCTGCCCGTCGCTCCTATAATGGCAGGCATCCATGAGGAATGCATCCAGGCATGAGGAAGGAAAAATGTGTGGTGAAATATACCACCTTGCATGGTTCAGCCCGGACCATGATCCATGCAACTGGGTCGAAATATAGGTGCGAAAAATGTTTCGTGAGTACCCATAACGTAGCATAACCGTGTAAAATTTGGAAGGGGGTGAGTTTTTGACTTGATCAGTCTGCCTTAGGGGTCTACGCGATCTTTTGCCTTTTGTGTTTCGATTATAAGCGAAAAGTTACGAAATGTGGTCGGCAGGAGTCGAATCGAAACCACCGGACTACCAACGCTGCTCATCATCATCTCAACCCAGCACGCCCCCTAACGAGCAAGGGTTTCTTCTCTGAATGAGAAGGATAAGGCCATCGTCCACCACGCTGGCCAAGTTCGTATTGGCAGACTACACACACCTTTGAGTTTTGCAAACTCCCAGGCATGCAGGTTTCCTCACGATGTTTTCCTTCAACATATAGGGAGTGACATTTAAATGCTTAAAACACCCATTAGTCCTAAAAGTTAGAAGTGCGCGCCCTGGGATTCGAACCCAGACCCCCCGAGTAGGAGACCGAATTCTTAACCACTAGGCTATCACCGCTTCAATATTAATATCTATTAGTAAATTCGTGGATATAATTAAGAATATGATTGCATCTTGAAACTGGGGCTGTCTTAACGTGATTAAAATAAATAATAAATAAATTTCTTTGGACAACTTACGTACCGCCATCTGACCTCAAACTAATCGTTAGCTTGTACTATGGTGATAAGACAACTGATAAACTTACACATACTTTTTAAATACTTAAATATATGTTTACACTCAGACACACAGAACAAATATTCCTGCTTATCTCAGAAAAGTTTCACCTGGTTGGGAATCGAACCAACTTCGATGTAGCAGTCAGGTTTACTAACCATTAGAGCAACTAGGCAGTCAAAAAATACCAAAAATATGTCTTAATCTTCAGACTGGTGAAAGTTGATTGTAATTTTAAAATGATCATACTTTTTTACCCAAAAAGGTGACTTCATCAAGACTGGGTAAAAATTTTATTCTCTAAGTAATTATGTACTCGTAAATGTCTTCAAGTGAAGAGTGAATAGGCTGCCACTCAGTTACCGCTTTACCACTGAGGACTTCATCACCACTTACCATCGGGTGGGATCGTAGTCAAGCCCTAACTTATGTATGGTAAAAAATTAATTAAAAGGTATCATATTTTTAACTTATGTAGACATCTTAAAAGTAGACAAGATTTTTGTTGTGTTATCATGAGAAATGTAATCACCCTAAAAGATGATGGATGGATGGCTGGATAAAAGAAAAGGAGAATGTTTATTTTTGTTAAGATACATTTTTTTCCCAAAAACAATAATTATTTATCTCTAGACTGGAGAGGAATGATTTTCTGTAACTTAAAAACATCATACTTTGACCACATATAGGTTATATCTTCTTTAAACAAGAAAAAGTACATTTTTTTCAAAACAAACAATTTTTTTTACTATCTTAATTCTTATAAAGTACTACTTTTTATTTATTTATTGAGCACCAACATAAAATAACACCATTTATAAAAAAAAAAAACTATGCAAACAATAAATTTAATGCTTAGTGCGGCGAGTTAATAAAATTAAACATTGAATTAAAAACATAGAATTACATATTCATAAAAAAATATATTGATATCAATAAAACTTTACCGTATACTTATCATACACTATTTCTCAAAAAATGTCCTCTACACCAATAAAAGTTGCATCACAACAAAAATGATTAAGGTTATTTTAATATAAAACACAGCTTCAAGTTTTAATTCTCACTTCTAGTTGATCACCAACATCTAGTACTCCAACAACATGTCCATCAAGACCATTGTCGTTCTCTGCGCTCAGGTGCTTCTCATCCAGGTATCGAATGTCCACAATTTTCTGGTGTATCTTTCAGTAATCCGCTTCATGGCTCGTGCCTTTTGTTGATCTAGTTGGAGTGCGGTGAAGTATGCTTTAGAACTTCTCATTCAGGAGAGACATCCTCGTTAGGTTGAAGTAAGGTTTTTCTACATCTCCAATTCACTCCTAGCCTGGCTTGTCTCGGCTATTAGTGGTCCACTGAGTTAGGCAATAGTAGGTTCGCTGGTAAAGTGGATCAGTTGATGTTATTGGCTAAGATTTCGTTCACCAAAGTTTCTGATAAGTCTTTACTGGATCGCACCTGAAGGCAGCGGGTATCCGCTGGATTCAGAAAACTCAGGACCGGTTAGAGTGGCGTAAATTGAGGGAGGCCTATGTCCAACAGTGGACGTTTAAAGGTTGATGGATAGATGGATTGCTGGACCGGTCCTGAATAAAACTTCTCGGCCTCTTTTAATTATTGTGTAAATGTAACTTGTCGACCACCTATTCCATAATTCTTATTATGTTTCAGAGCATCTCTGCCCAGTGCATCGGAGCTTATGGTGCCTACGACAGACTGGGCTACGGTCTTGGTTACGACGGTTACGGCTACGGTGGCTTCGGATACGGAGCTCCTTGTGCTGGTGCATATGGTGGCGTCGCCAATCTCGCCGCTTCTAACGGACCTGGTCTTGCTGTAACCAGTGCCTCTCCTCTCATTCCTTCTGGAGTTTCCATCATTTCTGAGAACGGTTATGAAGGTGGTCTGGCTGTAGTTGGTGCTGTTCCATTCCTCGGAACTGTTGCTATTGAGGGTACTCTGCCCACCGGAGGAGCTGGTGCCATTGCGTACGACTGCGGCAACGGTGCCGTCGCTATCACCGCTGAGGATTTGGCTGCATACGGCTTCGCTGGTATTGCTGAGCCTATCGGTTATGGGCTTGGCCGTGGTATTGGTTACGAGGCTGGGTACGCTGGCCTTGGTGATTTTGGCTACGGATACGGTCTCGCTAGACCTTTCGGCTATGGAGGTTGCGGTTGTGGAGCCCTCTACTGAAAAACTATTTTAAATCAGTAATTAAACACGATAATAAAATGATATACCTTGCAAACAAGTAACTTTTTTATTTTTTATCCTTCTCACGGATTTATAATATGGGTAAATATAAATTTGAAATGCTCATACCGATTTGCGTCGTCCATAAATGATCGGCGGAGTTAATCAAATGGGAGTGCGTAAGGAAATCTTGTAAGTAGTTATTGTAAGGAACAAAGAAGGATCAGGAGGTGTAAGGAAGGATCAGTGACCAATAGTAATAATAATAACTTAATTGAGATATACTTTTACATGGTTATCTTTGGTTTCTTCAAGCACCATTTTTTGACATTGTAGCTAAAAATATAACTTCATACATCGACAGAATTAAGATATGAAATCATTAACTCATCGTAGAAGTATGCCTGAAATTGTGTTTCTTGCTAAAATTTCCACTGGCTCGCTAGATATACCAAACCTACTATCAACTTTGAATTTCTCTATTCTATATGATTTTAAACTGGAATCTTCGTGGACTATGTATGTGCAATATGCTGTGTTACGGGTACTCACGATATGTGTTTTTTGTACCGATATTTCGACCCCGTTGCATGGATCATGGTCCCGGCTGAACTGCAGTGGCGATGAGACACTTTTGACAGGTTGACAGATGACAGATGGATGACACTTGACACTAATACATTAGTCTGTCTACTTTGTATCTAGTTCGTTTTGGTGTTTTGTTTACCATATCACGTCACACTACACTGACCACGTCTAGTTTAATAGCAATAATAACCTTTTGGCGTTTACATGAAATGAAATGAAAACTGTTTATTTCGTTTTCGGAATCAAAAACTCACTTAACGAAAGTCAAAATTTTACAATACAAAGTCCCTACTTGAGTTATAAATTTACTAACAACATATAAAAAAAAATTAAATTAATTTTTGACAAAGCCTAACGTCTCGATAGACTATACCTATAGGACATTAGCGTACATAAGGCTAGAGTAGGCCGGAAGGAAAAACAAGCCGGCGGAAAAAAACTTCCGATACTCTTTTTCATAACAACATTAAAATGTATTACAAAAGTTTATTGCTAGTCCGATTGGAACTAGCAACAGAGCGGATCCATATAGCCTTGTCATTTAAATATTCCACAATACTACATATAATATCCCTTGCTTGTGAGTTGAGATTTTACATGTGTCTTGAACAAATTCACAGGCAAATTTTGTATTAATTTAGATTTTATTAAACCAACCACTGGATTCCAAGTTTCTGATAATTTGAACCTGTCCTTCCTATTAAGGTTTTTGGGGTGTCTTTTAATCTCTATCACGTCCCGTACTAACCGAGTGTAGTGCGTGTGTAGTGTTGTAGAAATGATTTGAGAGTTCTATCAAAGTATACACGAATTTAGAGGTTTGAAACTTTATACTCTGAAATATAAATCCAATTTAAACGTTACAATTTTTTATAAATGAGTCGATTTACTTACCGTATGAAAGTACATGATGCATTTAGAACTCTTTTGTAGTAGTACAAAAGAACGAAAGAAAAATCCTTTTTTTTTCTTTTTTTTTCCTTAACTTGATTTATAAAAGAGTATTATAATGGACTTAGATCTTTTTAGCAGTAGTATAAAAAAACGAAAGAAAAATCTTTTTTTTCTCTTTTTTTCCTTAACTTAATTCATAAAAGATTATTAACACGAGATATGTGTTAAATATCTATATATTTTGCAGTAAAAAAACTGAAGAAAAATATTTTTTATATAATTTTTTTTTCCTTTCTTTCTTCTTTGTATTTAGTTTTTAATAGTAAATTGTTTTTAATTATGTATTTATTTTTTTATTATTTATTATTATTTTTAGTAGGTTAACTTTCTTAGACTGTTTACTTATATTATAATTCTAATTCTGTTTTTAATACACCTTTTTTTCACGTCATAATGCTAGTACCTACTAGTCTGAATATATATTGTTTCTATATCTACTACATATACATTTTAATATAAACGGGTACTCACGATCTGTTTATTATTTTACCGATATTTCGATCCAGTTACATGGGTCATGGCCACGGCAAGACGACTTGGTCTTGCAAATATCAAAGCAATAATTAATAAAGAAAATATTTAAGGAATAAAACAAAATAATCAGTTGCAAAGTTTTAAATTTATTTCCATTTTTTTTTATATCAGTCCACATCCACAGCCACCGATACCGAGAGGTCCGGCAACACCAAGTGGTCCAACACCAAGGGGTCCAGCAATACCAAGGGGTCCTGCAATACCAAGGGGTCCTACACCAAGAGCTCCAACACCAAGGGGTCCAGCAATACCCAAAGGTCCGGCTAAACCAGCAGCAGCATCTTCAGCAGTAATAGCTACAGCTCCATTGCCACAGCCATAAGAGATAGCACCAGCTCCAGCGGTGGGCAGAGCACCCTCGATAGCAACAGTTCCGAGGAAGGGCACAGCACCACCAGTAGCCAGAGTGCCTTCATATATGTTCTCAGATACAACAGAGACTCCAGCAGGGATGAGAGGAGAAGCAGAAGATACAGCGAGACCAGCTCCGTTAGAAGCAGCGAGAGCAGCAGGGTTTTGGCCCCAGACTCCAGCGCAGGGAGCAGCCATCAGGGGAGCACCCATCAGAGGACCAGAACATGGGGCAGCCAGTAAAGGTGCACCAATGCACTGGGCAGCGATGTTCTGAATAGAATAAAATCGTTGCGTCAATAACACAAGTAAGATGTGATTGGCACCAACCCATTTGACCCAGTGAGCACGGATCCCTCCTCAAAACTGAGGATACCAAAGACAACTGGAGTACCCATTAGAGCTCCAAATCAGACAGGTGGAGGGGTTACTGGCAAATCAAGTCAATAATGGGTAACTCGACATCGTCTGACAAAGTTTAACGTTTGTCATATACAGATATAAGTATTTTTCATTCATTCATTCTTTCACTTTTGTTTTTCAGAGTATCTCTCAAAATACTTACGAATCTCCACTAATATTAAACAGGGAAGATTTGATTGTTTGTTTGTTTGAATTGAATAAGCTCCGAAATTACTGGACCGATTTAAAAAAATCGTTTACCACTAGAATCCTACTTTATCCCTTATGAACATAGGCTAAATTTAAAATGAGAAAAAATTGGGGCCCGCGTGAAAATTTCGACAATGAAACCCAAGGTGTGAAAAAAGTACCAAAAAAATCCTTACATCGCGTACGTTGCGGAAACTATTGACAATAGAGCAAAGTGGTGTACAGTTTTATAGAGGATATCAATATCTACAAATAACTCCGCGACACTATATGTATATCTAACTGTTATAGTTTTATCACAGTAACTACTTTTTTTCTGGTAACTGTTTCTTCCGAAGCGAAGCGAAGGCAGATTCTAGTAATACAAATTTTGAACGTAATTTCGAATCTAAGTTAGATTTCTGTAACCATGGTTACACCAAAGGTTAGGTACAGGAGTAGGATATGAAGAGAGATGTGTCTTTTGGAGCGTGTGCACAAGAATGGCATGATTTAATTCTCCCATCTCTTTTCAATCATCGAACGAGTTGACGCACTTCTTGTACCCATTCCTTCGTCGTAGACATTCCGCCAGTACGATCGTTTCGCTTTGCGGCTTCTTTTATCATGCGTACCGAGGCCTGGAATAAGCTATCCGCGTGTTCCGTTCAATTACAATGTAAATGTCTTCAAATCAAGAGTGAGTAGGCTTTTGTTGCATTAGATTTACCACCTAGAGCATATAGCTGCTTAACATCAGGGGGGATTGTGGTCAAGAACTAATTTATTGAAAAAAACAATCTTAGACATTATCTCCGTTTATGATCAAGTGGCGATCCCACTTGAATTTCAAGCATTAACTTATATTACTTAATAAAAATTGTAGATGAGAAGAAACAGCTATAGAAATTCCAGAAAATTGTTTGAAAATATGACCTAATTACAAATTTATTGTACTAGCAAACGTAAGTGATACATACGTACTTCAAACAAACTACAAACTATTGAACGAACACCAAAATGTAATATTTCCATACCTGGATGAGAAGTGCCTGGGCACAGATGAAGAGGATTTTCGCAGACATGTTTAGGTTTTTGGATTCAAACTCAGAACTACAATAATTTTGAAGACATGAATAAGGAATATATATAGTAAGTTGAGGCTAACATCAGCTGAAAATTACGAAGTCAATATGAAAAATTTTGGTATATGTATATATCTAAAACAGAACCTATTTTCAATAACACAAAGTCGCTTTTTAAAAAGCAAAATGAAGTCATTAGAAATACACGGCATGATTTTCATCAGTTTTATTTAGTAATATTATATTTTGGCTGATGAAAAGTATTGTTTTAATTTCAAACACTTTAGGTATATAAAGTTTAACATAATTCTAAGAATACCATTCAGGAAACATCTCTGTAGAAGACAAATCATGACTAACTTCGCTTTCGTCCTCCTCTGTGTCCAAGCTTGCTTGGTTCAGGTAAGAAAAATCTTTAAGTCACTACCCAATTAAATAAATATCTTTGGACAACTCACACACGACCATCTAACCCCACTAGGCACTAGTGCTATGGTGATCAGACAACTGATAAACACATATATATATATATTTAAATCCATCTTTATATACATAGATATTTACACCAGACACACAGAACAAACATTCCTGCTCATCACAGAAAAGTTTGACGTGGACGGGAATGGCACCTACGATCTTTGGTATAGCAGTCATGTTCATTAACCACTGAACCAACCGGCCTATTTTGATTTGATTTGAACAATCACAGGAACATTCGTTTAAGAAAACCATTCCATAATAGATAAAAGTATCACTAGACTCGTATAAATGATGTTACCTCGATTCAACTGGCGGCTCAAATCATTCTATATCCGGGAAGAAGAAACACTTGTGTATTGTACGTACAAATTATTCAATCTATCGAAATTTGTACCAACGTCCTTTTCATCCATAAGATTATACAGTTGGCCATTTATACCAGGTAGATCCTATTTTATGTACCTTTATTTGTCGTTTCATTTGGTGTTGCAGTCAGCAAGTCACGAATAGAAAAAGAAGTGCCATGATTACCTTCTCCCACGGCTACAGTAAGACTTTGCATGAACGACGTGCGCGGACAGTTGCGATGAAATTTAATGGCATAGAGCCTAATGACCTTCAAGAAGATAAATGCCATAGGTAGCTTCGTTCTGTTACTGATACACATTGCTTATAATTCTGAAGAGACAGCCTTCTCCCCTCACACCAAGTATTAGCACTTTTAAGAGTTGCCAACATACACCCTTCATTCTCATTTCCATCGTCCTGCCAGACAGATGTTCCCAATTTTAATTAATTCTTTAAAAAAAACCTTTTATTCCGAAACTCGTTACAGTTCGCTGTTGGGTGCATCACGACCAAGGGAGTTTGTCTTGACATCAAGGTGTATGGAACCTATTACTTAGCATATATTACCAAGGCATTACTTCATACACAATGTATACTCCTCATTAAAGGACATAGGTTTTTCATATACATATGTATATGATCTGAAAAACCAAATGAATATAATATGGGTTTTACATATCAACTGTAGTACTTTCGAGATGTATCCATTAAAACTTATGCAGTGTCTTTAAGTTCAGAGACCTTTGAAATAATGGATACGGCACGTTTCATTTCTCCTAAATAAGGTGTATATGTAAATCTCATTTGAACACAAAGCCTATATTTTGCTATACATGACCCTCGACCCTTCGCATAGGCCGTAGGGCGTGTGGAGGGCTTTCATTCAGGACATGAAACACCGCCGGAAGCCAAATCGCAGATCAATCGTCACATCTCCCCCTCTGCCCCGCTCTTCACTACCCGCCACAGGATCCGAGGATTTCCAGACGGAGTGGCTTGTCATTTCTCAGTCAGCGCTCGGCGGCCGATCGTATTGCGCGTATCGGGAGGTCTAATAATACATGCAATAGTTATGCAGTGGTTGGCGATCGAACGCATTAGTGAATCGTGCTAATTTTCAATTATTTTTGATTCGGTGAGTGCTATTTGAATACGCCTTTTGTTTTAACTGTGTATTAAATTTAAAATTTTACAGACACTTGTTGCTCTAACTCGAAGGATTTTTAAATGCTTATTGATGTTCGATTTATTGTTTTGTTTTGTATGTATTGTATGATATGTTGTGAATAAAATTGAATGCGGGGATAGTTTACGTATGATTCAAGTAAAAAGTAATCAGCCTTTCTTAATCTCGATTTCATAATTAAATAACGAAACGTTCGCAGAGTAATTAATTTGTCTATTTTTTATAATTAACATTTTATCTTATCTTATTAGTATGTTAGGGTTTTGTAATAAATTCATAAATGAATAATGATAGTATGATCACACAATACTATGATTTATTTTTAATACAATTTACTTCTGAAAGTTTCACCAAAACATGAATATAGAAAAAGGTTTTCCCGCAAAAGTAATGACACAGCATTTATTTAATATTTTTTGACCCAAAGGGTAAAAACGTAATCCTTTATAGTGATTTTGATCCGTCTTCAGGCTCTGTTTCTTTACTTAACTCATTACCTTAAAATTGATACTTGAAATGTTAACAGAATTTAACACAATTCACTCATATGAAGAGTACAGGCCATAGTCTACAACCCTGGCTAAATGCGGATTGGTGGACTTCAGACATCTCTGATAACTTTGTGGCGCATCTTCAGGATTCTCAGGTTTCC
This sequence comes from Asbolis capucinus, assembly GCA_018249125.1. NCBI lineage: Eukaryota > Metazoa > Arthropoda > Insecta > Lepidoptera > Hesperiidae > Asbolis > Asbolis capucinus. Next base: position 20,367 of record DWJZ01001723.1, read on the forward strand.
TCACGATGTTTTTCTTCATCGAAGCAAGTGGTAATTAACTTGTAAAACGCATGTACTATTATATGGTTGACGCCGTAGGGTTGAACCCAAGAGGTCGTGGGTTCGTTTCAACCGTTCGAGAGATAAAAATTTAAATCGTTGGGATATTGATTTTATGTACTCCTATTGACTTAAACATCATAGGATTGGAAAATTGATATGAGTAAACCTAATACATAGATTTATAACTCGTGGCGGATTTACCGGTAGGCTAAGTAGAGCTAACAGCAGCAGAATTTTGTAGTAGCAAATTAACGAATCTGTTTTTATTACCTTATAGATATAAAAAATATTTCTGCATGACGGTTTTCTGATGGCTTCAATGTAGAAGTCTGTGACACGTTTCCTTCTTATTTGTCATTTGTATATTCAACGGCCAAGCAGACTATCATGTTGTAAAGCAGAAAAGCCAGATTGCTGCGCCTCGACTAATAATTGGCCTCTCCTAAGAGTAACTAAAACTTAACAGCCGATCCCTCCATTCTAAACGTAACATCTAAATCAATTATTATTGAAAATATCCCTATATACATACATATATATGTATATATCTACTAGAAAAAATTATACGACGTTAACGTTAAAGTTAAGTTAATAAAGTATACGAAAGTTAACTATTTATTTCCCTAGATAATCGAACCTAAGACTCTTCGCCGAGGAGATGAGGCAGGACAAGCTATTTTACACTCATCGTCACATTTCCTTAAAAACGGCATAGATTTAGTCAATTGACTGGGCCTACTAAAAAATAATAAAAGTAGGTTTCACGATAGACTCAGGTCTTGTCCCACCTACAATATAGACGGGTACAGGCTATACCGGACGATTCTCGTTTTACCAAACAATTTCAAAGTCGGTCAAGCTCAGAAGTCGTTGGATTACAATCCAGCTAGGATTTGGTATTCCGACTGCGCTTTAAAAGAACTTCTATTATAGATGTTAATAGAACTTCTACTCTACGTATATGATCGGAATTCAGTTGACATTTCGTTGACTAACGACTTTTGGATCGATATCATTTCGGTATTGCGCTTCAATAGAACTTCCACTATATGTATTTGATCGGAATACAGTTGACATTTTGTTGACGAATGATTTCCAGTTGGCGTTGGGACAGATTTGAGAGCCGATTACGAGAGAGAGTGTCGGCGAATATGAATACCAAATTGTGCTTCAACGACAAAGTCGCTACGATATCGCTACGACTTGCGAAACGAGACTCAACTGTGTTACTCAAGAGCGGATTAGTAGACCTCATACATCTTTGAGATTTGGGGAACTATCTGGTTTACCGAAGTGTCCTCTCGATATGGTTCATTTAAGAATACATTACTTAGCTTTTAATCACACGTCGTTTGTAATAATTAAAGGAGCGAAGACGTTTAAACGGTTGCCTTTCTGAAAACTAATGTTCGAAATGTTAGGCTGTCACTAATCACTACTTTTGGTTATGGTATTGACTAATGGTAAATAAATATCTTAAATAAATATCTTTTGGACAACTCACACACGGCCATCTGACCCCAAACTAAGCATCAGCTTGAGCTATGGTGATAAATTAACTGATAAACATACATATATACTTTTAAATACATACTTAAATAGATATTTCTATTACACACCCAGACACATAGAA
>DWJZ01001724.1:0-22037 GCA_018249125.1 Asbolis capucinus
GATACTTTCTGTACCATAACGTTACATACATTTTAAAGGTACTCTTATTAATGCAATGAAAACATTCGAGTTAAGTGATGATCTTCAGAATATAAAAAAATGAACCCAATAAAATCGCTTAATAGAAGAATATTATATCTGACTATTTTAAAATATATTTTATATAAGAAGTAAATGTTTTAGGAAGGAAGATACTATCAAATATTTCAGTAGGCGTGCCTTGCGTGTAAAATATTGAAATTAACATATTTTTTATTTTCCTTATTTTTGTATACGTTGGTAATTAATTCCTTTACAATTTAATGTTGCAGCATTTGGAAGTCAAAGAAAATGACAGAAGAAGGCCTTGCAGTTATGCAATTTGTGCTAATTTGTTTTGCACATTGCAGAGATAATCTTTAGTTAGGTACTGACAATTATTCAGTTTAAATTACATCTTATAATAGTCATAATTCATTAATTATACGAACACTTGCTTTTACAACTGACGTAGATTTTTATCTTTATCATATATTTACACATACATACTTTGGTGTTATAATACACGTTACATATCTGTTATTCTCTACTTTCATTCGCATCTACGTCAGCAGTATTACAGGTCAAGCAAAAAAAAATATCTGTGTACACTTAAAATACGCTCGTCAATAATTAAAATGTGGAATAAATTTTATTTACATCAAAACTTAAAAAATAAGCAAAAATAAATGGTACAAACGACGTAATATTATAGCACTTAGGTATTTTAAAAGAAATAAAAAATGTGATTAACATAATATTAAAATTATCAACCATCGACTTATTTGCGGTCGATTTTCATTGCACTATGACAATTTGTTTGTTGTAAGTACATTCGACAAATTAATTTCTAAGTGCTGGTTTGTGCATTATTATATAATGAAATGTGTAGCGTGTGATATCTCGTAGGTTTGCCACGTGGTATCGGAGATGGACACCTCAACAATTACGATTAAGATTCGTTTGGTGATGTTTAGAAGTTTTGCCATTGGGTTTTACAAAGAAAATCATTATCTAAAAATATGATTTTTAGAAGTGTTAATTCAACAGATACATCTTTGGATTAAATTAAGTACCAAATACGAATATAACAATTTTCGATATCCTAATTATTTCCATGAAAAATTGAGGGTAGGTACGTTAGTCAACATGCTATCGGCAATGTGCTAAATTTATTAAAAATTTAAATTTATTAAAAGTATTTTAAAGAATGCGTGTAAAAGATAAGGTATGATATTAAATTAATTTTACATTTTTCCTGTCAATTTTGTTTACTGATCGGACCGGTAAAGTATAAAATTCGCGGTTGAAGTTGCATAGTCGTATTAAATTAGGCAATGTGTATAATATAATAAAATCACCATTATACATTTGACAATAATATAGATTAGATTACCCATTCATTGTACTTGTACACAATATGTAGTCATGGCTGTATGTAAAATAATCAAATTTTTAATTGTGATTACTTGAATTTAACCATTTATTGCATTGCTCAAATGGGCAGAGAATTGTACAGAATGACTAGGCAATATATACAATGTCAGTATGAACCACATTACTGTAACATCGGATCAGGGCAATCTGCGTTTGCAATATTAGGTACTGTTAGTAGTTTTTTCAAATACCTAGCGCCTGACTACGATCCCACCTGACGTTAAGGGGCGATGTAGCCTTGGCCTATTCACTCTTAGATTTGAATATTTACATTAAAATCGAACGGGACTTTATAATGTTAGAAACTGTAAGAAAATATTGTGATCAAATAAATGGCCCAGCAAGGCCGCCGACACACGTGGCAACAAGAGAACTGGCGTACTTTGCAACGAACATTATAAAGCGCGTACATTTAATATAATTTCATAAGTCGATCGCTATGTCTAGACTCTATACATTTTCTAATGCAGATATATTTTGAGTCTAAAAATAAGAATATTTTAACACATACATTTATTACAACAATATCACTCATAGTTTATTACCATTATTCTATAAAGTTAGGTGAACGAGTGAAAGTTTGAAGTGCGAGTCATTGCGAGTGGCAATTTTGAGAAGTTTTAATGTTTCTCGTATTGATTTCGGACAGTATTATATTGATAACAATCATATTATATTATGGTAAAAAGAAGTACTGGCGACATCTAAATAAACATTAGCAAGAACTAAGTTGGAAGTAAATTGAAATTATGAAACCACGAAATGAAGAAGATAAGTTCAAATCATTCAATAGTTTTATTAGGTAACTTTTTATCACAGTCAATTTAAATTTATACTAGTTTATTGTGATGAAATTTTATTATGGTATAAAATGTGTTAAAACAAAACAATGTCACGAAAATTGTTTTTCTGTTTTAATGTTATATTATGTAAAATGTTTCAAGTCCTTGTTGCTTACTTAATTAATTTTGAGCAGATTCAATTAAATTTTATTTATTGGTTTGCTACTTACAGCGTATTCACATTAAATGATATAACTCTGCCTTATGCTGCCATTATTATGCCAATATTGCCGATGCGATATCGTTATAATATTTCCAACTAATCTAGATTTCCAATTGAACTAGTTTGAACTAGATCAAACCGGTTTTTCCGCTCGAAATGAGCATAGGAAAATGTTATTGGTTCATTCGCTGAAGCCAGATTGGCTGAAACTTGTCAAGATAATTTAGATCGTCATAGGTAAAATTAGTTTGACTTGACAAGCGTAGACTAAACTGGTTCAGTTTAACCTAAGTAGGCTAGGCAAAACTAATTAAAATCGGAAATCGGGGTTAGCCGGTTAGGTAACATCCTAATTAAAACTTAACAAGATAATCGTATCCGATTAAAAGGCAATATTTCATTTAAAATGTGAAAAAGCTGTTTTTTAAGAGTTTAAATATTTTGGTTTTGTATGAATTTCGTAATAGTCGACTATTTCTGAAATATGTAAGTAACCTTGTATCAGTCACTTATTTGTGAATTCGTTACACAAATTCGAAGTATCTCGTTAATATTGATCGCGATAATTTTTTTCGTTGTGAGAATGCTCACATGAGCGTTATAATTATTTACTACTAAACATAAAGATTCTAAACAGGACATTCTGAATAAGCATCTAAAGTTGTCATTCACGAAGTAATGCCAGATATCAATTTTGGCACTTGAGTTGTGGAATTATTATAAGGTAAGAGATAGGTATAATATAAGTATACAAATATAACTACAGTTGATAGTATCTAAAGATAGTATAGGTATATGACGTCAATTACACAGAGTATAAATATTGTAGTAGGGTAAAAGAAGTACAAAAATGCTCAATTCTGTAGTGCCCGTTGTCATGTAGCATAGTGCAGATGTTAGAATAAGAAAGTGTTACTTTGTTAAGGATGACAGTACAGTAAAACTATTAATTAATAATAATATTAAACAGTAACATAGCAGACTATTGACAATTCGTTGTCTAGTTCCTAGAATAGTCAATAGGGTTAAATTATAATAATGACAAGTTAAAACAAAAGACAGCTACACGAACTGGGCACGTAGACGTGAGACACGCTGCAAGCAAATGACGGAGTTCAAAGTCAGTGAGTGAAACGATTCGAAACGAAGGAAAACTTAGTTTATATGGAACTTAAGTGTACATTAAATCTCAGTAACACGCACCATGGTACGTCATTTCATTCTCTCGATCATACATAATATATCTGCGAAGACACGATTACGTTGACAAGTACTTGCATGCAATATATTATTAGACTATTCTAGTTTAATTGGGACATCAAGCTACTTTTTTTTGGGTTTTGTTTATTTGAGAGACATTTAGATTGATAAACACGTGTTTTCGGAATCCTGTATACATGCCGTGTTGTTGTTGAGCTGTCGATTGGGTTCAATGATTAACACCGATTGAAGTTTCTGTTGAAATTGGCAAAGGGGACAGTTCTGTTGGGATTGGACTGGGTTTGGACAATATTTAGGTAATTTTACAAAAATCATATCCAATGTTGGGATAGATACATAAGACTGGAGTAAGAGTGGCCCAACCATAGAACCCATGGAAAGAAAGATGCGGGTACAATGAAAGGTATAAGCGCTTACAGCTGAACAAAGATGTTCACTACACAGATATACTATGCGAAGGGCTGCTATGTCACAGGATGTCAGTCTCATAAACTTTATTGGTAGTCGCCACTACGTCATTGGCTATAGACACCTGGCAGCCAGTCTTGTCGGACGCCGATATTTCTGAACTATTTTTTCTGTCGATGTCCCCGGCCAAGTGAGTCATGCTGCCCGACATGTTCGCCGGGGCGAGGTTTAGGTTCATTTTGCTTAGGAGGTTTGATTCACTGCCGGTCTTTTTGAGATCGGGCTGCGCATTGGGGGGCAATGCGGAACCGCTACGCTGGATCATTTGGAGACGGGCGTACTGTTCCTGAAGCGCTTTTTGTTTCTTCAGAAGTTCCTGGTGCCGTTGTTCGAGAAGGGCCTGTCTCGCGGCGGCATTTTCGTCGTCGGGATCGCGAGGCGGGGAAGCAGGGGAAGTGGGAGAAGCGAGAGGGGAGCGGGAAGTGGTGCGGGGAGGAGGCGGCGGTGGAGCGCGACGAGCGGCCAGCGCCAGCAGCTCGGGATGCCTCTCGGGCACCGGCGGTTTCGGCGGATGCTGGCCGCGCGCACGCACTGGCGGCGACGCGTCCGTGTCACTCCCACTCGGATACGAGTGCAAACGCCGCAGTTGTCCGTCGCCCCTACCCCCGGATGGTTTAGCGAAGGTCTGAAGTTCGTCTAGTAGCGCATCGAGGGCGTTTTCGTGTCGAAGATCTGCTGCTCCTCCTCCTCCTCCACTTCCTCCTCCTCCTCCTCCTCCTCCTCCTCGGGAGGCGCCGTTTCTGCTGGCGCCGGTTGCCTGCACACCATTTACTTTATGTCGAGCTATGCCCAAAGGTTAAGATTTGTTTTGAGGGCGAGGTTGCGAGTGAACAAGCAAATCAATTAGATCCAGTCATGATTTTCTGTAATACTGATTGAGCAATATTTTTTCTGTAATGCTGATAGAGTACTACAGCGCTCGCAACTCCGCCCTGAGCTAATATATAAACATTGATTTGACAGTACACTGACAACCATTCAGGAATTAAAATCCACGAAAAACACTTAGTATTCACATTAAATGTAATAGCTAAGTATTTGATGCGTCCACAATCATTCATAAAAAAAAGAATAAAATAGAAACAAAAGGCATTTGCCGTTAGATTTTGTCGTCGAATAAGCGGTAAAATAATGTTATTTTCTTTAAATAATATTGTAGAATATCTATTAAATATCAGATCATAAAGCAGAAATTAATTATTCCACGACAAAAGAATTAAGGGAGTGTCGAGCGGCCGATGATTTGAGGAAGTAGAATCGTAGTGATATTAATCTGATAGATATTCCAGGCGAAAGTATGAATGTAAAGTTACATAAATACGTAAATGTACTTTATTGCACGTGACAAAAATATGATAGTAAGTAATCAGAATTTGTGACAAGATATTAAAAAGGAAAATTTCACTCTTAACAATTGTGATGATTTTGCCATTAGTCAAAATTTTAAATTACGTGTTGCATATTATAATGTGAATAAATTCAGCAACTGACTACTTAGTAAAAACTACAACTGAGTATCCTTGTTAAAATTAAATTAACAAAACGTAAGCCCGTTCAAGAACTGCAACTATGAGCTACCTACCTACATTATAATGCTGTAGTGCTGAATAATGATAATAATAATAATTGGTAACAATTTTATGAAAATTTAAGCAATACAAAACAAATTACCTGTGCTCCAGAGGCGAGGGTTAGTCAATTCGACAACTTTCGGTTATGAGTTAAGTAGGCTAGAGGGAAGGACTGAATTATGAGATTGAATTTCATTAACTCATGTAGTGTCCATGGGAAAGATATGAAAATGAAATGTTTTTGGGAAGATAAAGATGAAATTATTGTTATATTTGCATGGATAGAGAATTAGCTTGAGAAATAGAGGAACGTGGATGTTAAGGAATTAGGGGATGTCATGTATCCCGGAAGTTCTAGATTTTGAGCTGCTTCTGCTATCGAGTACGTGCTGCAACAAAACAAAAAACAGCAAGATGCACTAACTATTACAAAGCGAGGAGAAAAACCGTGCCTGTTATTTCAAGAAGGAATAATTGCATTCATTTCAAGATAGAAAGCTATTCAGTTTGTGGACAATTAAAGTTATTAAAGAAAAAATATATAATTATAATTTTCCGGATTTCTTCGAAGGCCAAGTGGAGGGTTATATTTTTAACCTATTAATAATTTTTCAGGCATTCGTAAATACTAAACGAATGAATAAATTTTATCAAAAATTAATTAATTTATCCAAAATCAGTTTAGATTGTTGGTGCAACTGTTACTGTTTACAAAATCAACGGAACGATTATTTTTTTTTACTTTACAAACTTGCGAGTACTGTTAAGCTAAAGTGGTTTTATATATAATAATAACAACAAATTAATTTAAAAAATTAAGTGATAAATACATAACAGACACTACAATAACTTTGAAAAATCTAGTTGGTTAAAAACATTTCCCTCCATCTGGCACGGCTAAAATCTTAAACATATGGGGGAATTTGGCAATGTTTTGGACTGTGACGTTAATTCTAGCTTTGCCATGTCCACAAACCGAAGGTCTATCAATGGAAGTAAAACACGTGCATTATATCTAGATACAGTACCCAAGTTGTTTAATATTGCTGATCATTCCTACAGCTTCTATTTACTGTAAATGTTTTAACTTGTTTCAAAATTATGGCTTTAATCCCATTTCCGTATCTAAGATGCACATAACATGCATAAATCTAAGTAACACCTTCTATACCTAAGGTTTTTGTAGAAGCCACCACTTTTTATCAATCGAATTATTTTAAAGTTTTTTATTACTTTTTATTTTTTTCCAAACCATGCTCTGTACAAAACATGCTGAAAATCGTAAATATACACTGGAGCAGGCCTGTCGGTAATTACAACAATTATTACAACATTTTGATATGAAATAAACAATAGTGACAAAAAAATGATTCTTAAACAAATTTCAGCTGATGAAAATGTTGATGTCAACTGTGAAACAAAAGAAGTAAACGGTGAATAAAATGAAATAAATGGACTTAAAACCATCAGCTGAAATTTGCAAAATATGAACGGCCTATAAAATATTTTACCGGAACTAAACAGTTTTTGCCCGCTTACTGAGGGGGGTATTCAGTAATGGTACAGTTTTAGTATTTTACAAGCTTAGTCCGTTCTGCAATCCTTAATTTATACCATAATAAACAATTGTGAGAATTGAATGGTTGTGGGACTGACATGTAAGCATGCGTGCTAACTTTTATCATTTTATCTAGATCTCAGTGGATCGTTCTTGATAGTTTAGAAAGGAATATCTTTTGTAACAGCGGAAGCATCCTGAACCACTGTGCATCAACATGCCTACACAAAGATAGCGAAATCGTGAATAAAATGGCATAAGAGAATATGAATACAATAAAGAAAAACCATATTTATAAAACTAAACAAAAATACGGATGTGGTATAAAATATACAAATAAAATATCGAAACGTAGTTGATGAATAATATAATAATTGATATATTACGAAGAGATTCATTACTCAATAACTATAGCCTCCCTGAAGTAGTTGCTCTGCCTCCAAGCAAACTGATGCGTACCATCACGGAAAAAACACGATGAAATTCATCATTAACATTACGATTATAAAATTATAACGAACATAATATTCACAGTTATGGAAAATATACAGGCCTTAGTTGGACAGACAGAGGCCAACCGTTTGGCTGGATTGATTCTATCACCAAGGACTGAAGCCGCGTATAGACAGATCTGAATTATTATAGATCCAAATAGTAATCTGTCTGAGATAGATCTTGTACTTAGATCAGAAATTTAATTGATCTGTGATAATTGAATTTTAAAATACAGTAGTGTAAAGATCCATCTCAGATTTGCCTCTTCATTTGTATCGGCGATAGATCGACTTTATTCTGAGTTTAGTTTATCATTAGAATACAAAAAAAAAAAATTATCCATTAATTGAGTGGATTCTAAATATGATCATATAATTTATATTCAGAATAAAATCATCCATAATGAAAGACGGAATCAAAAGTTTACCCGTTTTGAGTCTTTATTGTGGTGGGAAAATGCTTTTGACATTCATGCCCTTCAGATCTGTATCATGTTTATAAGCAATCTTTCTATAAATGTATAGTGTATCTATAGTAAAGTCCTCTAATGTGAGCGAGAGAAGTTGTTGACCGTTTATTAAAATTGGCATTATTTTCCAGAAGCGAGGATTAAAAACGCAACGTTTATGGATAGTGCTTTGGTTGCAGGATTGTGCAAAAGAATTTCAAATTTTGCTGTATTCTGTTTTTCAATAAGGTCATCACACTCCGTCACTACTATCTGTTAAATTATTATGAGTAGTTTAAAACTTACATTAGCATACTTACAAAATATCTAACCTGTGATGTGGGGAAAATAATTGACACGTTGTTAAAAAAGAGTATGCGAAAAACGACAACAGATGCGTAAAACACTATGACATCAATATAATAAATGTAGTAAGTATTAACATTTTATAAGATATACAAAATAATGAGTTTTTATACAATTACACATTATATTAATCCTGAAATAAAAAGGACAGAGCGTGATGCTAAAATTTGGTTACCAAAATTTCATTTGCCAATTCAATACCAGTACAACTATGAAATGTTAACGACATTTCGTTCAGATAAAAATTTTGAGGCCGAATTGATGATAATATTCAGAATACATAGGATAATGAACAACAGTGGAATAAATGGAACACGCAACGCTTACTGATTTATTTCCTTAGGTCAATAAAGTTAAAATTACTCTTTTAAATAAAAAGCAGCTACTTGTTATAGGTTAGGGTAATAAACTAGGTATAATAAAAATGCAGCACAATTCAGAAGACGCATAAACAAAAGGGACACATGCTAAGATTTCTTAAGAAGCTTGTCGGTGCTGTCGTTCTAATCGTGGGTAAACTCTAATGCTTATAATTAAGCTACTAGGGGCTACTCAGGAAGCAAATAATCAATTGAAAAGTAACAAACACTCCGCAAAAGAACCGAAGTGTCGGAAAAAAATGCAAATTTTAAACTTTTGGCAAACCTGCAATTGTTAAGCGAATAATTTGTGTTTGGGCGAAATAAACATCTGAAAACTATTTATTTTTAATATGGAGATGTCTTCTAAATCAGTCTGAAATAAAAATCTATTAAAATATTAGCCATTGTTTTTTTTTAGTTTTATGTTATAGAAGAACATTTTTCCGATTATATTCACAATAAACAAATCACTCGTAAGTCTTAAAAATGTTCGTAAAATAGTTTGCAATAAAATTTGAATTTAACTAGCGGCAGTAGTGAAGCTGGGTTAGAATACCTTGTTGTGAGACGTTGCCATAGGGCATACTGACTCAGGGTTGCACTCTTCGGAAGAAGGGCCTGCGGTGAAAGAACTTTGTGATGATTCTGGAGACATTCGACCATCATTAAGCGGTAAGCGCTGCTCTTGAACGCATGCAAGGCTGAAAATTACAACAACAAATTATAAAAATATTTCACTTCAAATAAGTTCATTTCAGGTTTCTACCAAATGTTCTCAATGCAGAGAAGATGTGACAGTAATGAACTTTGATTGGTTAATAAAACACATCTTTCCGCTTTGGCGGATCTCGGGGCAACAAATTCTCATTAACTTCGATTTTGTTTTAAATTTTATTTATTATCAAGTCGCGTACCAAAAAAAATTACCTACCGTTTTAGTGTCACCAAAGTGCCTGTTAATTTTTTGCATCGACGCAAAGCTAGCTCCAGACGTTCAGGCTCTTCCTCCAACATTTTCTCTTTCCGCACCATCTAAAATATTAAATTTAGTTACTACCAGTAAGAGAAACATGTTTCCATTTTAAACTGATAAATTGGACTTACCTTCTCCATCTCAGACGTTAGTTTGGCTTTCATGGTATCATGCAATATGGGAAATTTCAGCTTCCAGTCAGCAACTGTCTTGCTGCTCTTTGATAGAACCATAGCGATCCTCTCGATGTCTGCCATGTTCACTCTCGTCTCTCTATAACGTTTAAAATCCAATAAGGTTACTGATATATGTATATGTTTTGTCAATAGTCAACTTGTTTGTTCAACCTACATACATTTTTTAAAAATATTAATATTAAGAAATGAAATACAAAACATACGAGTACAGAAAATATGTTTGTGTTTCATTGATTGCTACAAACAGAATTTTGGTCAAAGTTCCTCATATCCTAAATACATTGCGGACGTCGAGTGAGATCCAGTGATGTTATAGGAGTTTTTATATAAAAAATTAGTAATTAGAAATAAATGAGGATAATTAACATAATTTACCTATTAGCTGCTTGGCCACGCAGACGTTCAACGGTGGCCTCTAATTCGTACAGATCGTTTTCCAAAAGCAGCATTTCTTGTCTATATATCTCCTCTTCACGAGTCAGTTGCTGGAATAATGTTACAGTTATTAATTTTTTATTATCTTTTGCGATAAAACTATCGTTTACTCATGCGGATACGATATTATCTCACCGACTCAGGATTCTCTTCAGAAAAAGATGCGGATAGTGTGCCGATTTTAACAATGGTGTCGGCCATCAGTTGCCTCATCTGCATAGCGTGTGAGAGTGTTGAGCGGCGTAGGTTACGGGTCTGTGGAGTAAATCATGTTAGAGTTATGCGATGAAGCTTAGCCATAGCTGTGGCAAAATGCGGTAATAGTTCGCGAATGCTGTGAATTCGCCGAAGGCAATTTTTTGCATCCTTGCATATTAATGCAAATTACCTCAATTCGGAGATCGCGACTTTGCTTCAAAAGGTTGCGCATGTGATTGAAGAAGTCGGGCGTCACGTTCAGTTGATAAGTCCTCTGTGGGACCAAAACATTGGGTTGCGCGCCTAACCCAGCAGGCTTGGGTGGAGGAGCGGGTTTTAGGCGATCACGCTCTGTCAATCAACATAGTCATATTAAAACGTTGTCTTATATGTTGATAGGGAAAGTACTGACTTACAAATGATAATAAGCTGGTTAGGTGAGAGGATAATATTTTCCCCTTTTTGTTCTTGGATAAATTTTAGAAGAGCAACGTTATATATATAAAGCGAACACTATAATATTTCGAAGATAAAAGTGCTATTTACATGTATACCTCATTTGATGATATTGCGGTAGTGAAACATACAATATTCAAAATGTTCTAGGGATATCTGCGAATATTACTCTTTTGATTACTTGGACAAATATATTTAAAGTAATATTTGAAGAAATGTACCTATCATTAAGTAACGTTTCTGTGACGCATCACGGGAATCTTGGCCATAACAAATTTCATATGAATTCCCCTATTTTGAAATACGAAATTATATAACTCAGTCAATCCGAGAACCATCAACTCCTCAATATTCTCAGATTAAAATTTTAATGTACTTATTTAAAAATGAGCTACTACGATTAAAGTAATTCTGATATTACAATACCGCGTATACTACATACTACAGCCGTTAACGAAATAAACAAGAATATAAAAATATGAGGAAAATATTACGATATAATAAGTTTTGATAACTTCATAAAAAAATAAATTGGCATTGTAGACCCCCCTTGTGATAAAACTAAAACATTTGAAAACGATAAATATTCAGATTATTTGACAGACACTACAGGCTTTAGCAATAATTGCTACATTAGAATATAATATATAATCAGTCCCTACAGACAAAAGTTTTAGAGAAGTTCCGAAAATTGAAGATAATTTTATCAATAAGCTTTGACTATGATAACTGAATCAAGCAGTGTTGTAGATCATATACAATAAAAAGATACCAATAACCGATCTACATTACCAGTTTAAGCATTTAATAAAAAATCTATTAAAAGCATGTCAAAGCAATACGTTTAATGATTGTTATGATGTGCGAGTGGCAGCATGAGGTGGCGAAACAGAACTAATCAATATTATTGATATCCTAGAACACTTTGATGATAAAATAATTTGATGTTTTAATCCTAGGCGGTATAATTATTTCGTAAGCGTAATATTTAAAAGTATTTCTCTTACCAAAACCGATTCGGATCGATATAATAATTTACCTTGAGACGATGTCCTTGGCAATGTAGATGATTTGATTGCCGGTTTTGTAGGCTTTGTATCGGCTTGTTATGGCAAAGAAGAAAGCGGAAAGAAACCAAATACAATAATTATGAGTATGGTTATGATATTAACTACGAAAGTCTAGAGATAGAATATAGCAATATATTTTGTTCTTTTCCAAGACTAAAATTAGTATTAAATAAACCATTATAAAATTTAACAATACAAGTGACAGATTATACTAATTTTACTCTCGGACTTAATGTAATAATAATAACACACAGTATGAGCAAAAGATATGATTTAAACGATTTAGAATTGACAAAATCAAGTATGGCATATTCCACATATTTCATATAGACGGAGTAGGTTTAAATATTCCTTTGCATGTTTTCAATTTAAAATAATACTAGTAAGTACATTTAACTTTAAAACTTTATTTAATAAAAATATCTGCTACACAGTACGCAAATTAAGCTCGGTTTGTGATAACAACATTCAATAATCTGCTTGCCTCGCCGCTACATGTTTTTAATATTAATATAATTATAATGTGGTTATTATATTTTAATTTGCAATTGTATTTATGTGTTTGACTGACTGCTATACCAAAGGTCGTGAATTCGATGCCCACCTATGTCAAACCTTCTTATGATTAGTACGAATGTTTGTTTTGTGTCTGAGTGTAAAAATATATGTATAAGTATCTAAAAATGTATATCTATGTATGTTTATCAGCTGTCTGATTACCATAGTACAAACTAACGCTTAGTTTGGGGTTGTGAGTTGTCAAAAGATGTTTTAGTTTTTTTATATTATTTTTATTATGCATATATGTATACCAGCCGGTAATCTATTCCAGGTCACTTGACTATTTTCTCATGCAAAAGGATTTTGCGCCCATATATTAAGTTTATTCTATAGACAATCATGTAATATCATGTAATAATAACATGATTATCTATAGAATAAAGTTAATATAATAATATTCACTGCTAGTGGCATATGATTTTAAACTCGAATCTTCGTGGACTATGTACATTACGCTGTGTTACGGGGACTCACGGCATATGTTTTTTGCACCGATATTTCGACCCAGTTCCATGGATCAAGGTCCCGGCTCCAAATCTTGAGCAATTTGTTTTCAGTAATATCATCCTTCGCAGTAGGATTATAGGACCGTCTATTAATTCTTTAGACAACCATGTTATTAAATTGTTTGCTATTGTAAAAAAATATAGAGTGATTTGTTTCTGTTAGTTGTTAGCTGCTACTCCACTAATATACAATAGATTAGGGTGGTAGAACATGTTCTAGCCCGCCTCATTTATAAGGAGACAATCATTCCCTGTTGGTACTTTCTTAATTCATTATTTTTCTGCATACCACCTCATCAGCCATTTCATTTCAAATTACTGACTTAACAGGAAACTAATAATTAAGATAAACAAATACGTTCCATTATACTTTGGTGAGTAAATCTAAATCTTTATGGAATATACCATACCCATGAGTACTATGTAATTGTATTTAATGGACGTGAAGATGCATGAATAATGCAATCACTTTTTCCTATATATGTATAACTATTTAACCTCATATTGAGCGCTTGGGAATAAAACATAAATACATACCTATTATATCCAAGTATACCTACATAACTGATAATCTCATAATATTTTTGTAAGTTTCATAGGATTATGGGGCAAAAAATATCGTATATTTATGTTAATACAGCTTCTATGTTGATAAATTTAAAATAATAAATGACATGCATGTAGTAATTCAATATTTTAGATTTCTAAATAAAATATATTTCCCCTCGCAAATATTTTAGTAAATCATTCACCTACTTTACGTAGTAACTACGAGTAGATACGTCTTTTTTAAAATACGCAACGATGAAAAAAACATTAATTGTGAAGGACCATACCACCGATTAAAAAAAGGAGACCCGAAAAAAACTACAGATGGCAGGGAATCACAACTCGAAAACGCGTTTGTATTCGAAAACCTAGCAACATTTATCGATACAAATGAAACACAAAATTCCAATAGTTTTAATTATTTTCATAACCTGTGGGTAAGGCTCGGACCAAGTTTAATACTTAACTGTTCTTTTTGAGTTTAGCTACATTAAGATTTATTACGAGATAAATAATTGCATACCTGAGTGCTGAGGCGAGTGTTGTTTGGGCGAGTTCATGTCGGGTGGGTCATCGCTAAAGGATACGGATTTCTCAAAAGAGACTGACTTTTCTGAAATAAAATGGTTTTTACCGAATCAATGAATACTCAGGTGCATGCAGTCGTAGGTTGCTGTTTGGGGATTCAGTCAGCATATAATAATTGCGATGACCCTAAGTAACCACATATATCAAGTTATAGAATAAACGTGTCTACATGAAATAAGAATGATTTTCGATAAAATTAATCAAAATTTGTGATTTTCCAGAAATAAAAACAAACGATGTAAGAAAATAGAAATAAATAAAACAAAAGTTTATTTAGTATTATTAACAACTGGTCAATATTTTTAGACGATGCAGAAACGATGATAAAATTGTATGTAAACACGTTAATTCTCACAAAACCAAACCACATTCTAGTTTTATAGTCTAATTAACTATAACAAATTACTAGTACTTTTGTGGTGAGAAAATTACCTACAAATTGGAAGTACGTTCTATATTATAATTTGTTTGTATCACTTATTACCATAAATAATATCTTTTCTTTGAAAATTTATTATCTTTTTGAAAAATTCGTTCAATAATTTCTGAGATAGTAGGTACCTATGTTGAATTAGGTGGACAAAGATTAGACTTTTGAACGCAAAGTTTACTAGTTACATTTGAATAAAAAATATTTAATTATGGAGATCACTGATACACAAATGTTCAGCATACTTTTAGGAGTCTACCGTCGTTTCGGAAATGTTTTTTTTAACATAGACGAGAATAAACGACGAAAGTAACTCCACAACACAATATTTAAAGTAATAATACTCTAGTATTATACTTGGAATTTGGCAATACTGCATATTATTTAAAAAACATTAAAAGAAGATCGATGAATATTGAAACTATATTAATTCAATTAAAACATCGCCTGGATCCAATTGAAGCATTTAATTCCGTTACTTTACTTCTTTACGACTAGAAACCACACCGAGGTAAGCAAAAAACGCAAAGAAATAATGATGTGTACACAGTAAAGCAACTCCATGAAATTCGTTAAATAGGACATGTTAATTAATGTAAAGAAAATAAACTTTAATACTAATGCAACTTTGTTTAACGAAGAGCGTTAGCCTTATTTTAATTGATGTTAAACATGATAAAACACATTAGTTGCTTTACGTAGTGTTTTATATCAAGCACCATAATGATAAAACTAAAAAAACACTAGATAAATCCTATTCAACTATGGAACAAGTATGGAAAGAAACGAATCCCTGCTCTGGAAATACCCATTAAGAATATGTAAATAATATAATTATTTGTGATGTAAGAAATATATAGAAGTGTGGCAACGGGACGCAATGGATATGGCACACGGGACAACAGCAATTATATAACGCTGACTGACTTTAACTACTTTTACAACGATGCTGTATAAACGTAAAATGAGTTATCAATAAAAACTTGGGTCGAAATGTTCAACAAGCTATGTGCTTAATATTGAGGAAGCGAAAAATATTGGTCACCAGTGGTTTTACTTTTGAAAATATAGAAATAATTGATAGGTTTTAGATCGAATTAGGTTCGAATTCAAAGTGCGCAACTTTTTCATACCTACGTTTCAAAATATTTACAAATTTATGGATACATGTAGAATGATAAACTACTAAGAGGTTGAATATGGTGCAGACGTGAAAAAATGACCATTCAGTTCATATCTGGATAGTGACAGCATGACCATGAATTTTGCAGAAATTAAATGTTATTTCGTAATATTAAAAAGAATACACATAAATAGTATCAAACATTCACTTTTTACTTGTAATAATGTAAATTTCTGTGAATAGTATGATTAAACCTTATTTAAATCAACAAATTGGACCAAACAACTGCAGACCAAGCATGATAATACTTCAATACAAACCTTTCCTCGATGGAAAAAACTGTAATTGATGTGCTATATACGTATTTTAAAATGAATCTATACGTTTATGTGAAATAACAGAAACACAATGACAATGTAGAAATAGGTACGCATTATAAAAAATGCATAAACAAAGTCGGTTATAGAGGCTGAAAAAAGAAAAATTCACACGAGTTAGCAAGCAATCTGTCTGTGTTCTATCGTGAGTATGGACTCTGCATAATGCATCGCGAATGTTAATTTCGGTAAATGGGAAATTTCCCCTAACACCATTGCGTTGACACATGGTGTACCTCTTTTGTAATACAGTGAAAGTAGCTTTCCCTTCAAAGCATTCCGAAAGGTGCGGAAGAGGTTAATACTTATTAGGTCCTCACATTACTCGTAACATAATAACATGTTGGAGAACCTGTAACGTGCGGTTATTTTACTCCTTTTCGAATTACGTTTTACACAAGCGCAAACTCAGATTGAGATGACCACACGCGTATACAATATCGATATATTGATCAAAGAAGAGTTGTTTGCAATGTGTTTTAGAATGTTATTATCAAATCTCATGTATTGAGGACATTAGCAATGCATTAGCAAAATTTTGGGCCGCGATCAATTACACTTACGAAATCTGTCTTTCCCTAATTTGGGAGGTCTCTCGTAGCTGGCATATCGCACTGCATCTGAGTGTGGGAAATTCAATTCATTTTTAGCTTTCTACATCGAATGATAACTTTAAATATAATTAGTCGTACAACAGTAACAAATAAAGCTGGCACCAGTCCTTATTTTTGCTCTACTGACACATAAAACATCAAAACAGAAAAATTTTTGAAGTAACACTCTATTTCTACTTTTATCTTCTTCTCTTGGGAGTTGCTTCCTGAAAAAAAAATTTATATAGCAATGGCAAAAGGATGATCTCACCTTGTGAAACCGTCCTGGTGGAGTAGGGAGGCAGATCGTTGCGAGGTGCAACAACCGGAGCTACAGGTGGCCCAGGTGGTACTTGCAAGGCCTGTTGCACCAATCCTGTCAGGTTTGCTAGTTGGCGTTCCATTTTTTCGACCCGAAGTCTTTGCATTTCTTCGACCTGGCCCAATCTAAAAGAGCGGACAAGTTCACGCAAATTCTTACAATAGAACACAGCGACATCTCAGAAAAATATAAATTCAAACGTTGACAGTAGCCTTATAAAAAACATTCGCATTACGGCTGAAATGATGAATCGCTCGGCTCCTAATATTGTGGCCACAATATCGCACCGCATTTTGGGCTTAATATGTGAAAGTCTGAGTCAAAACACGTCAAATGGCAAATGTTTCAGATATATATAAAAAATATGTTATTTAAAATCATTTGGTTATACATTTGTTGCAAGCATTCCGAATTCCTTTCTTTAGCTACCTGGCATCATAAGGAGGTCGACCCATCGGACGTGGGGCCGTCGTGATTGGGTATACGCCATAGGCATCATCGACCATTACTCCATCACTAGAAAAATAGAAGTAATAATGTATTAATAAATGCGATACTATCAGATTAAATTCTTCGAACATCTCTGAGCATTAGCTTTATACAAATTTAAAATACCAATAATAAACGCCAGCATTTATAAACTTTTTTTTTCACTATCTAATGTAAGTTCTAAATTTTATCTATCTTTATCTCTCTGAAACTTGATGCTGATTGAACGCATGATTGAAGGAATATATGATACATACGAGTACTAACTTAAATACCATCTGATGGAGTATGAATATTTTATAATATACTTTATTATAAAATGTACGAAAAATAATGACGAAAAAAAAAATATATATTACTGAAAAATTAGAGGTATACAATATTGAGTATCGAGGAGGATACGACTGTAACAATATTTTTGTATATCAGGTATGATACATACGAGTATCTACTGCTATGCAAAAGCAACAATAAATATATTGTTGTTATTATTAAAAGACAACTGAGAACATATGTATTATTCTTGCTACAATGCACAGTAATTCGTTGCATTGTTCCTTATTTCATAATTATTTTGTCTCTCACCTAGCTTCCTCGTCTATGACTGGATTAATAGCTGCTCTGCTAGTAGAAGGCCCGAGGAACTGTGTGTAATACGGATCTTCATAGGGTCCACGCGGGGCAGCGCGCTCTGGTGATGACATGTAACCCTCACTCCCGTGTACTGCAAGCAAATTAAAATAGTTATAAGGGTTCTAGCAGCTTATGAATGTAGAAAACTGGAGAAATTGAAAAATACCCATCTTTGTTTAAACGATTTTAAAAGGTATCTAAATTATCCGGTCTGTAGATAATCGAAATTTCGTTTATATCTTCTACAATAAATTTATGAGATTCGTGTTACTGAAATCTAAACTTCAATTGTTCTAAATAATCTACAGCTAACCAGATGTACGAACTTAAAATACAACCTAGGAAGGTGGTCAAAATGTTGTAAAAATAGAAATTTTGTAATATTCATACCAACGCCATTGTTTTAAAAATTTGTCGATTTCATTAAAATATCTCTCGGGACTTATTTATTCAGCAACCTAATATCTTTGGGCCGGTAAACAAAATATTTGTACGTTTTCATGTACACCAGACCGAACATTTTGGACTTCCTCAACAAATTTATAATTCAATTGATTTTACTTTTTATAAAAGCAAACTTGAGTAACATACAAGCATGCGATAGTAAATGTGATACAAGATATACGACTATGCACGTGTATATTCGATTGAATCGAGTCTGCAGCTATCTCAATAGAAAATGCGATAAGAAATGAAACGCTGCATAAAATCATTTAATCCAGCGCCTTTAAAAACAAGCTTAAGATGGTGAAGGAGTAGCAAAAAGACATCGCGGAATAACAACAATTAAAAAGTAAACACCAAATATTATTTATAAGTGGTTAATAATTATTATATTAATTTAGGTGTTAGGGGTGAGATTAGTAAATAATGGTTAGGTATAACGACAAGGTTACCACGACATCAAGCGTTAAGCAAATTAAGTCATGGAAGCGGAAGTAACGTTTTCAAGCACGAAGGTCTGGTTACCAGGGATGGTGTAGAGTTGGTCGGAGCTTCGGGGGCATTCGACACCAAATGGGAAGCAGCGTTCGGAGCCAACTGCGTGCCCGTAAGATCGCATCGGCTTTCTCGGCACTGACGGACCTAGACATACATGTCCTTATACCTTATACCTAATGCCTTTGACCCTAACACCGCAGACTTTCCAAATTTGAGGTTGATTCTTCGGTGCAGAACTTAGCTTGATTTGTGGGGTAAAAAGGTTTTATGATATTATATGAATGTGTACAGGCTGATACCGGTGGAAACTGCTGATATTTACCTGGTGTAGGAATAGTCTTGACACGATCAGCTGGTACCGGAGGCCCTGCAGGAGAATAAGCACGCAATACTGAACCACCTCGCGGCAATGTGCTCGGCGCGGGGGCTCCCATGTAATACGCAGGAGCTTTGACCTTTAACAAAACAAAAAAATGGTCGTTTCAAATTGTTAAGGCAGAATAACTTGTTTTCTGTATAAACATAATAACAAAATAGTTTTTAGAAATCTAACGGGTCTACGTATGATGTGCTACTGAAAGTATATCTCATAAAAGTACATTTCAACGTAAATTGTAATTACAAACTTTACGAATAAAAAAATGTTACTGATACTGATACAAAGAACAAATTTAACCACGCCTCGTAGAACAGAACTTATATAATAAATAATACACAAAATTATAATTAGTGGTCGATGTCGTATGTAGACATTGATCTGCAGTAAACAATAACTATCATATGAGGAATCCTCAATATAAAATAACGATGTTATTAGCTCAACATAATTTACAATGCCGTTGATGTAGTCAGAGAGCAACAATGTATTGTAATAAATGTTTTCGCGGTTTACAAACATAACATCAAAGCAATAACAGTTGCGGTGGAGAAATGAAAAAGATCTCAGTTGTCGTTTTGTTTTAATAGAGAAAGCATTGGAACAATTTTCAATTAGGATTGCGTGGAAGCTTAAGACGAGATCTGATGTTGAAGGCAACGTTTCAAATGAATATTTATTCGAGGAAGTACTAAATCATGAATAGAACGGTTATATTTTATGCAGAGCAAGAGAATCAATGACTGATTGTTTATTGAAACTAGTGTGTTTATTGAAAATTGTCTTTTAGTGACTAAAAACATTTCAACAGTGGAATACGTAAGTATTAACTAGTAAATGGAAAATAAATGTTTTGCATGGTGCTAGAGTATTCTTCTCTATCTAAATTGTCGCCCTGCAACACTAGCTGGACTCTTCAGAATTAGATTTTTTCCTTGTTTTACTTTTAGCGTTTATTAAAAAGAGGGGTTTCTATTAAGGATTTGCCGTTTTGTTAGATTTTACAATTGAACTCTAAAATACTTTAATTGTACAATACACTACGAAAACGAGACATAATAAAAAAAAACACGTAACATATTAAGATTTTAATTAGATATATTATAAAATATAGACTTAAAGAAAATATATATATAAAAGCAAGTGCTACTAGTAACTCTGGTAACGGTTTATCTCTGATGTTTTTTATAGATTAAGCGTTATGTTTTGGACAACAATCGTCGTTATATTGGCAGTCATAATAACTACTGGGGATACAATAAACAGACCCGTTTTTAAAATTGCACTGGCGCAAAAAGGATATGCACAGGTTAGTATTTTAAACATTTTTAAGCCGACGAATTATATGTTCTAGTTTGTATACATTCGCGTTGGAGTTAATTTAACTTCTTGAATATTAAAAAAGGACACTGGAAGAACTATTTAAAAGTACAGTAGCCGTGTAATTAATTTTCTGATGTTCTAATATCATGACGTATTTCAAAGCACGTGGTACTCCCCAATACGTTCAAGATTTTCTAGCATTGGAGGAGAAAATGAAAATCAAAACAGGATGCAGGCCTTTGCAAAAACAAGCAAACATTGATAATGGATATATCTCTTAATATCCCTGATGGCAAAATGCACCCGTTCTCAGGCGGTATTCGAATTGACAGTTTCATATTTGTTGGTATTGAACCTACATACATATCTACATACACATCCGGCACACTGTTGTCACTCTAACTTATACTGATAAACAGGATAATAATTAATATTTTATTAAAACATAAAAAAAATATGTCTTAGTGAATTTGGGGGGTACTCCAGTTTAACTAAATTGGTAAGTTTTTTTCTACAATATTGGTGTCCTGATTTCATGTATCTACATATGTACAAGTCTATTTGTGAGCATTTAATTAGGAGGAAGTAAAATCAAGTCTTGAGGCAAGTACAGGGCCTTGGGAATTATTAATATTATACAACTTTATTTATGTTAATTTTAATTAAATATTAACATTGCAGTTTCTGCAGTACGACGTAGAGACACCACCCTTGAGAGAATTTACATTCTGTACTTGGGCACGTGTGTTTGGTTTTGATAAAGATCAGAGTATTTTTACATATGTTGGTAAGTTTATTTGGTAATATGCAGAACATTTTTACTTTAACAATAGAAATTAAAACAAATTCGGAACGCAGTTTATGTACACAATAAGTCAAGTCAAGTGAAAATTAATTTATTCACATAGATATTAAAAATACACTTATGAACGTCAATATAAAAATTA
>DWJZ01001725.1:0-22036 GCA_018249125.1 Asbolis capucinus
CAGAGTATATTTGTGATATCCCTTAAAAGGGCTTGGATAAGTTACCCATATTGTCATAAAACTATTTGACTTTGCAAACTCACTTGGTGCAGTGTTAGAACTTACTAGAATTCTGAGAGTTACAAATATGGTATTACAATATATTATTGTAGATTTTAATGTCTTCTATAAATCTTCGACATCATTTTGCTCTGTTGTCAATAGTTTCCGCAACGTATGTGATATAAGATTTTTTTGGTATTTTTTCACACGTTGGATTAATTATCGTAGTTTTCATACGGACAATTTTTAAAAAATAATTTATAAGGGTTCATCAGGTATAATTTAGGATTCTAATGATGGAGGATTTTGTGAAATCGGCCCAGTAGTTTCGGAGCCTACTAAACAAACAAACAAACATTTGATTGCTGATCTGATCTTTCCTTTTTATAGTATTAGCATATACATTTTACATATATTATGTTGTTTCAGAGCTGTGAATTTCCGTTAGAAATTTATTTTAATTACCTCATTTAATTCCATTGCTGTGAAATAATCAAACGGTCGCAATTATAAGAAAATTGACTTTATTACGAGAACTGAAGGTTGAAATTTCGTGGAAGTCTACGATACGACGATTAGAATTGTAATAGCTACTTTCAAGTGTTATTAATCACGCTTTCTGTGTTGAGCCACGAGAAACGAAACACCATGAAACAACAAAGCGGTTTGAAACAATTCTTTGATGACTATCTAGTACATAGTTATAAGCAAGGGATATTATAGTATTGTGGAATATCTAAATGACAAGTATGCATGGAAATGATCCGCACTGCTCCCAGTTCGAATCCCAGTTCCATCGGGCTAGTAATAATCTTTTGTAATACGTTGTAATCTTGTTATTAAAAAGAGTACCGGATGTTTTTTTCACCGTTTTTTTTCCTTCCAGCTATCACTAGCGTACATAGTCCTAAGTTTGTATTATTTATAAAGCCAATGACAGATAGGTATTGTCTATCGAGACTTTAGGATATATCAAAGAATTCATTTAAATATATTTATATTCTTATACGTTGTTAGTAAATTTATAACTGAAGTAGGTACTTTGTATTGTAAAATTTCGACTTTAGTTAAGTGAGCTTTTGGCTCCTACGACGAAATAAACAGTTTTCATTTTAATAAAACAAATCAATATGGCCGTAATGAAGGCAACAGAAGGCGACTCAGCTTTTTACTGATGAAGGTGAGAAGTCCCGCGCAGTGCTATTTTTCAGCCACTCCCTCCCTGCTCCCTGAGGTCTTAGACGGGAAAAGAGAGTAATATTTTTGTGTTTCCCCATTACCTAACACTACACTAAATTATACATACAAAAGGATCATCTAATAAGTAACTCTATCACATTAATATATACGTGATACAGTGGAGATATGATACTCGTTTGAGTTGGCTTATTTCTTCATTTAAATTACTTTCCGATACATAAACATTGAATATTTTTATGTAACCACCGTTTTGATAAAGTGCAATAATAAAGTGGAAAAAAACTTTCGGAAGAAACTCCTCAACACATCTATATAAAAAAACCGAATTCGAATTTATTTTACAACCGACACTCTTGTCATTAACATATTCAACGGCATCCATACACATTAATATATCTTACATACGTTATTACGCATAATTCTGTGCAATCTTAGACCGAGAAATTGCGTTTACAGGCAATTTATTCAGTATAGATATTAGTGATGCCTTCGGTCAATAGGTGGCGCTGACCAGTATTAAGTTGCTAGAATCATTTTGCGCTAAAATAGTAAGCTATGGTTTTTCTCAAGTCCTATTTTACATCTGTACCAATTTTCATCAAAATTCAGTAGTTTAAGCGTGAAAACATAACAGACAAACTGAGTTACTTTCGAGTTTGTAGTAGTCGGCAAGGACTCAAAAATAACGATGAATAGTTATTAATAACCAAATCACGGACTGTCCTATACAGAACCGCCTTAATAAAAACGAGACCATAAAAATTAAGCTACAGATTCTTCGCTTAAGAATAACTTTTTAATAATAAAACACAACGGGTATTGTACTTTCTTTTGATGAGACTAAATTTCTTTTCAATATAAAAATCCTTAGAAGTGTTTTCTTCTTTATTAATAAACGAAGTCTGAATATTGCCATGGGATCATTAAAATCTAATTATTATATACTTTTATACAAAATTATTAAAGCATAAAATTATTTTTATGAAGTAAAAAGGCAAAATAAGTTATTATCTCTGTGAAAGCTTTCAGTTTCTGCAGTTATTTATAACGAGCTCATGAGCTTTTCATATTGGCTGAATATATAACCAATGAGTACACTTTTTATTATATGAAATACTGAAGTACCTTCACTTCACATCACTAGAGAATAGGGCTGTAGACGTGTCTATTATGAAAGTCATTTTAATTTGTGAACCAATTTAAATAGAACAAACACAGTACGCTACCGCAAGCTCATATCAGTGAAATCGACCTTACCACGGGCGCGTACTCAGATTCTGACCTGGGAGAGGCAAGCAAGATAATATAATAACTATATAGGGGGTAGTTACAAGGAACTTACGACCATAGATATACAAACCGTATTTTCACATGTACAGCATATGCCAACTTATTCGTTATTTCCACTCTAAACCACTGCTAAAACAGAAGAGAGCTCGTTTAAAATTCACAAACGGAGTTATATATTAGTTACAACTCCTCTAGAGTATTAGTCGTTTTATACATAATGAAGTTCTAAGAACTACTTGATTACATCTGGGATTTGGCAATGATTTTGTGAAATCACGAGAGAGTTCCAAAAATCTCGTTAACGGAAAGTGGCTTTGAGCCGGCGGCGTTAAAACAGATTTATAAATTCAGTTAAGAACTTACTTGTTTCTTTTTTGGTGTCTCTGTATCTATCTAGCACGCTTGTATGAAAAAAAATTAGTATTGTACAACAAGTATTGCGCATCAAGGAATTTGGATGAAGAATAGAATTGGTTTTATGCCACTTGACAGACGACAAAGCGTAACGATTGCCATCTGACGATAATAATTGAAACATTGTCCTCCTAATTATGAAAATGCTCATGAAATTTTTGCCACGAGCGGTCACCCACCTTCCTGTGGACCGTTCCCGCTGTTGCTTAACTTGACTGATTACTTAGAATCGACACAAGACGATGACGATGACGGGGCTGTGGGGGACTTTTACTCGCTATATATCGAAAAGCGCTACCTAATGAACTAGGGACACGCCAGTGCCACTGCCAAGTCGAGCATATATGTATGTACATTACAAATCAATGAGCAACCTGACCTGAGGCCATAATCTTCAGGATACTCGCGGAAAAAAGCAAGTCGGAATATAATTTATATTTCATGAATGAGTTTGCTAAAAGTTCTGGAGATTAATTAATTCTTTTTTATTTCATAAAGTACGAGTCAGAGGAAATATTAATTATTTTTCTGCTGCTGACGTTACGAAGTAAATCTTTTAGTTTGCGGGAAAATGTTGTCGTTATTAGGAGTACTTTTGACTTAGATTTCGTTTTTCCACTTGCCCGTTTAAGTTGCGCTTGTCCGGCACACACTTCACTTTTTTCATGTTTTATTTTCATTTATTGCCAAATCGTGTTTATTTTTCACAGAACGTCTCAAACCTAACTATTGTACTTGTATTGTACTGGGTCCTGTGACCCAGATAGGGCACGACCAAAGTATTTATGACATAGCCTTAAATTATTTCACTATTTTTGTTACAGGCAACCCTCGGAACAAATGTGCCCTCCAACCCGGACACAGTCTGATGGACTGGATCAGACTGGGCAACTCTGGCAAGGACCTCACAGGGGTCGGAGGTCGCATGAGGCCTGTCTCTCGGACTGAACTCGCCGCTCATAATACACAAAGTAAGAATACATATATTTAAATACTAGTTTGTCGCCGCGTCTTTACCGAAGTGACATGTTCTATATTTTAATTTAGATTATCTTTGCCTATGCAAAATTTCATCCGTTTTGTATTTTTCGCGTGAAAGGGGTATAAAAATCCATCCATCCTCGCAAAATTTCCTTATTATGATAACATTAGTCAAACGTCGCGCTTTGCGTCCTCTCTCATCATGCGTACCGTGAAGAACTGGAATAAGTTGCCAGCGTCAGTGTTTCCGTTCAATTACAATGTAAGTGCCTTCAAGTTAAGTGTGAATAGGTTATTACTAAATTAATGCGCTTCACCATCTTAGAACACATCGCCGCTTACCATCAGGTGGGATAGTGGTCCAGTACTAATTTATAAAAAGTAAAAAAAAAAAAAAAAATTTATTAATATTAATGCTTGACTAACATCCCACCTAATGGTGAGTGGTGATGAAGCGCTGGATGTTAAATTAACTTAAAATAAGCTTCATTCTTGTCTTGAAGACAACCACATTATATTTAAGAAAATAAAATACTTCTTCCACTTCTGAAAAAAAAGGTAAACCTGCTTCGGAGTAAGACTCCTTACTTATTGAGGTAAATGAATAGTGACGTTTGCGGTTCTTTGTCTATATCCTGAGAATTAGCGCGTTAATATATTCAAAATATGATATTGTTAATGTACATAGATTTAAGACAAGGTGTACCTAGTGGCGCGAACTAGGAGAGGCCTATGGCTGATGGTTGGATGGATGGACGAGCTGGGTGCCTAGTAGATTTTTAAAAGATTTTTCCTTAATAGAATTAACTTAATGCCTGAATATAGTACTACCTAATGGTGAGTTTTCTCGGTTAAATAATATACATATATATAAATAGATAACATGTACTGTAATTTTAAAATATCAAACAAAAACGAGTTACTGGAAAATAATAGAACATTGTAAAAGTAGTAAGAGAATGATTACATTGTTCTAAATAAAATACATATTCAAATTAAATATTTATATTGGATATTGTGAGTAGTCGCAAGTTCTAAATGAATGCATTGCTTAAAGAAGGGTGTACCCTAAGGTAGTTGGGTGTGGTGTCGCACAACACGTCACACGATGACGTCACGAAAAACCTGAATCACGCTATCAAAGTTTTCGTTCTACTCTTCTTATCGTTAGCATACATACATACAACTTATCGTTACTCTCTACTCTCTACTCTAACTAACTCTACTCTACTCTAACTAGTCTACTACATATATACAAGTTCCGACCAAGAACTGTTCGCTGCTCGGCCGCTCCCCAGGGAACACCTCGCCTGGCGGGAGATCTCCCCTTTGCAAAACGAACTAGACTATTCATGCTGTTTGTATTGTTTCAGAGGACGCGTGGTTAGCTATTCGGGGACGAGTATACAATATTACACATTACCTGCCTTATCATCCTGGAGGTTAGTAGAATACATTAAACAATTGGTACAGAGTAACCAACGAGACCTGGCATCACTTCACCTAAGAAGAATAGAGTCAATATGCTACTGGAAATGTGTATACAATTCCTAAGAAACAAACAACTCCTAGATTTCACACATTTACAGTAAAAAGTACAAAAAATGTTACGTACACATAATGCTAATTAGTGCAATTTACCACCCACACCACATCACTGCTGCATCAGGCGGGATTGTGGTCAAGCACTAGTTTATTGAATATAAAAATATATAAGCTATGACTGTTCTTTAAACAATCATGATCTTTATCAGCTTTAATTCCGTTCAGAAGCTTATTAATAAAACCGGACTAATTGGTAGTGACCCTGCCTACGAAGGGCCGCTCACGGCTGAGACATTATGTGACGGATATTTTTCTCTCGTTATTTGTGTTCATGCCACCTGCGACGCAGTAAATCGTGATGCAGGCTTAAGCGTATGTAAGCGTTTAGACATTTGTTATAAATGTTTATTATTTTATACTTTGCTTAATTTAATGCTTCAGGTCCTGAAGAACTGATGCGAGGAGCGGGAATTGATGCTACGGAATTATTTGATAAAATACATCCATGGGTTAATTTCGATTCGCTACTGGCAAAATGTCTCGTTGGACCATTAAGATTTGACGTACCCGATGCCGAAGAAATCTTTGGTCCAGTCAATCCGTCTCCCAAATCAGATCGCCTCCGAGAACCATCTAAAGCACAAGAATTAGTCAGGAAATCCATGGAAAACTTAGCAAACTGTATAACACCTGTCAGAAAGAAAACAGCGACAAAGAGCGAAGAAAACGTTAAAGGCAGTCCGCCGAGTAAAATAATGCAAAGTCTAATTCAATCTAGCGATCTGCCAGTTTCAATAAGCCGAAGAGCTGGATCGAGTCCTGTTAAGAACACATCTAAGACAGACGACACACCCCTTCCGCTACGCTTCGATTGGATCCAAACTTCTGCAAAATTGACTCTTTCAATATACACGGGACCGCTTGCTAATCCGGGGGGACGTGCGAGAATTACCGATGGAACCCTATTGATCGAAGTTGCTACTAATGGCTGGCTTAGAACCGTAAAGTTGGAACCAGAAGAAACTTTGAAGGAACCTCTGCTGTTACGAGTTTTTTCTGAAAGCGGGAAACTAGAGGTAAACTTTCCAATTACCCTTGGTTAAATCAAAATCCTAATTCAATAAGATTCTAAATTATTGTAACTTTTAAGTTCGTGTTGGAAACTTATGTTCTACTAAAACTTTTTCACAGGTAATATAACTGATTGATACGGTATTAAGTATCTTTACATATGTATAATAACGTTTTAGCTAATTGATCGGAGAAATTTTGGTTTTTTTAAAGTTGGTATTTATCAACGTAGCAGATCCCATAATTTTCTATCATTAAAATTTTAGATTTTTTCTATAATTGTGATAATTTATCTCAGAAACAGCTTAACAGATTTCAATACGGTTACCTACACAACTACTGCTACAATATCTGAAAAGCTTAGGATAACATAATATAGTTTTATGGCTCATTAATAATATATATATATATATATATATATCAATTGCGCAGCAGTCGAGTCAACCACAATATGGTATGGATTTCAATATTCAGCAGCCCCAGCTTTCACAAAATTTGGGAATACGGTGAATCGATATAATGTATCACTATATTGATACACTGCGACGACTAAACCGCGCTCCATCATTTCCATAACGTGCTGTCTTTGTGGTTTTGGGGGCTGAGGTTTCTTTATAATGGCTGCATCTGATTTAAATTGAAAGTTATGTTAATTCTGTACAAGTAATACAATTTTGTATGTTCTGGCTAAGGACGATGTAAAACTTTATGTCTGGATCAGGGCTGACAAATTTTTCGTAAATGGGTTATTAATTCCCCCTGTGATGTGATGGTGATACCCTCTACATCTCTTCATGGCCTAATCGGGAATACCGATGTGGGCAACTTATTCCATTCCTTCGCGGTACGTATGATAAGAAGCCGCAAAACGCGATGCTCATACTTACGGAATGTCCACGACTAAGGGATGGCTACCCGGCGTGCCATGTAATTGGGATTACATCGTATAACAATTTCTCGGAATTAACATTAGATTTGTATTTAGGTGACCGCACATAAAGCAGAAAGTAAGATTTGGAAAGGTTGCGGTGAAACCACCTTCAGCGTCAGCACCCCCATATCGTCTCCGCGGACTATGGAGTGTCGTGTGGTGCACGTGGAGACGGTGTCTCATGACACCAGATTGCTGGCACTGGCGCCAGACTCTGGCTCTGTGATCGTGCCCCTCGGACATCATGTCAGAGTGCATCATAAAACTTCCAGTAAGTTTAGAAGCAGTCTTATTTTGAACTAATGTAACTGGGCTTGGGTCTCCACTCACAATGTGAGGGTTACATGGTCCACCACGCTGGCCAAGTGCAGATTGGTGACTTCACACACCTTTGAGAACTCTTATGGAGAAGGAGTGCAGGTTTCCTCACGATGTTTTCGTAACAAGTGATAATCAACTTCTGATACGCACATAGCTTTGAAAATTAGTGGTGTGTGTGTACACAGGACTTTCCGTTCGAGAGACCAACGTTCAAAGTATCCTGAGCAAAAGCTTCCCACACCAATAGCCACACTCAAGGACGTTAAAGGTTCCTTAAATCTCTCCTTAGTACAGGATCAGAATTGTTAGGCATGTACTAACGAGCAATTTAAGTAATCATCACGAAATTTTAAAATTAAGAATATACCTACAAAATGTAATTACTTACTAAAAACAAATTTATGTAATCATTAACGAATTTGATGTGGCAGTAAATGATTTTTCATTAAAAGTAAATTATGTTAAATAACTTTTAATAAATGATGATGAAAAACGCCTTTAATGTGACAATTTTTATTATTGCAGCGTCAGATTGCGTCCGATCATACACCCCGGTGGGAGACGGCTGGGATGCCACCAGCATCGACTTCAGTGCACTAAAACTAGCAGTAAAACGTTATGACAGTGGCGCCCTCTCGCCGCACCTCACCTCTTTGAAAATTGGTGACTCGATAACAGTGTCTGGGCCCTACGGAAACTTTCAGTTACAAAAGGTGCTGCAGACAAAATCTGTAACTTATGTGTGATCATGTCTGTCAAAGTATTCCATTCTTTTCTACACTCAGTATTTATTAGTAGAATTTAAATTAAGAATTTCGTAAGAATATTATTAGTTTGTGGTTTAAAAAAAATACACAAAATAAAAAATAATTTATAAATGTCAATATTTAATGGCAAGTAAACTTGTATAGAAGTATGTATGTAGAAGTTGTTAAAGACAATTTTTTTTATTGCATGTTCTGTTTATGGTAGTTAAACCTAAGAGCTAAGCTCTTTAAAGATGTCTATGGTAAATAATATGTACGAAGGAAAGTTAGGTTATAATTCT
Organism: Asbolis capucinus; assembly: GCA_018249125.1. Classification (NCBI taxonomy): domain Eukaryota; kingdom Metazoa; phylum Arthropoda; class Insecta; order Lepidoptera; family Hesperiidae; genus Asbolis; species Asbolis capucinus. The sequence continues at coordinate 8,844 of DWJZ01001725.1, forward strand.
TTTTTATCAAACTTAATAAAAATTTGTTCTCAATTATTAAAGATATATTTTTAAATAAGTTGTTCATATGTTCATGTTATTAAAATTAAACTTAAAATTAAAATAATTTAAACAATAATCGTTTCTTTATTCGATTTATTCATATCGGTATACAAGAAATGTTATTGATTCATGTATTATTTTTTTTCAGTTAAAAACTGTAAAGAAATTTTACTTATTAGCAGCCGGTACTGGCATCACGCCTATGTTGGGGCTAATTAAATTTATGCTGCACAGAAGCAATCCTCGATGGTAAGTTTTAATTATTTATAAAATTCTAGAACCAAAAGTTATCATATTGGCTGTATTTTTAGTGTGTTACCCTTCGATCAAAAATTAACTAGATGCCGCACCGACAAATTGTGTCTCGATTACAGCTTATTTGAAATGTTGGCAAGTATTTTATTTAGGACTCTCCAAACACAGCCTATATAAATACGTTTCACGACACAGCAATGTGTATTTAAAAGCTGTATAAATAATGCTTTAAACAGCTATTTCACACTTACCTTCCACTAACAAACATGTTGAGTTTTTAAACTAAAACTACCTATTTGAAACCGACGCCCCGAGTGTTGGCCATATCAAGTTGGCGAGCCATGGTATGCGTCGACCTGTATCTCACGACACGATATATTATACAATATTTATATTTTAAAACAATAACGGGTACTCACGGTTATTATAATTTATTACCGATATTTCGAGCCAGTTTTAGGGATCTCAGTTATAGCAAGACTTCAAAAACAAAGCAATGATTAATAAATATCGATGTAACTTATGACAGCCGCAAGTAGCCGTCGTATTTTTAAATGTGTAGTGTTGACGACGACAACATTTTAAACCTTATCTTTCTATTTCCAGTGATAGTGTAAGTTTAATATTTTTCAACAAAACTGAAGAAGACATTTTATTCCGTGGAAAATTTGAAGAGATTGCAGAACAAGACAACAGGTATGTTGTATGATATAGTCAGCAGCAACAACGCGAAGCCTCATAATTAATTCGATAAAGTATACCTAACTAAACTATGAACTGACGTCACTATTCAAAACACGTCGCTGCATAATATTTCACGTCTACCCTCTACTCATTAAAGGCCTACCTAGTGATGTGCCGGATCGTTAAGAATATATCCGCGCCGATCTGAAAATTGATATTTGGTGCCAAGGTGCGCGGATCATAACTTATCTCATTATAAAGATAATTGCTATAGAACATTTAATTTTATATAGTATGGTTGTTAAGTTAATTTTGTATAGTATGGTTGTTATGATATTCTAACTAGTAAGTTCGTATTAATACGTATTAGCGACAATCGTACTACATATGTACTTGTTGGTGCACAGGATCAGTGATCACGTATGTAATAAAATATTTTTCTCTTAGTGATCGTCTGTGCTATTGTTAATTTGTCTGTTGCCTGCTCGCTGTTTGCCAATTCTAGCTAAAAGAGCCGCGGATTTTCCTTATCCCTAGTATATCAAAGAATACGGATACGAATACAAATATCCTGCACGTGACTATAAGTCACACATGCAAAAACTGTATGACAAAATGTCGTTCAAGATTGGCGGGAACGAAATATGAAAATGCATAAGTTCCAAATTCAACTAGTACGTGACAGGCTACCCGTACATCGTTACTACTCATAACTGTCCCACTACTGGCTCGTGTCTCCACTCACAATGTGAGGGATGGTACTGATAGCTCACAATATTAGTGCATGAGTTAAGGAAGGCTGGTGCAACAGGTGCGAATTAAATGATATTTTGTACATGTTTAGTTTTATTATCTACATTTTTACTATCATTCGCCGGCCCGTGTTCGGACCGGAATGACCACTTGGAGCGTCGGGTTGCGTCGCCAAGCTCAATTCCAATAATCGACATCGGATATCTTGCCAATACAAGCCGGGAACCCGGCGATGTCCGTCTATAATATAATTTCAGGGTTTGGATAATTATTATATTACATGTGTGCGGGTGGTCACACTTCTGCGGCATTATCGCACCTTCGTACCTGTGTATATGTACACTTGTGTATCTGAGACGTTCCCCTCCCTGTAAACTCAATTTTCAAGTGAAGTCGTCTCACGTACCAACATTAGTATTCGGGAAATAATGAAATATAACGTTAAGTGATGATGTTATCTCGATAAAACTAGATATTTACGTGACAAAATCAATTCTGTAAATTAAATATTTTTTTGAAAATTCTGATGCAAGGAGGCTTTGTTATCAATATAGAGACCAAAACAATTTTTTTGGATTTATTGTCTGTCCATTTGAACTTGTTGCAAAAACTATTGTATAGATTTAAATGAAACTTAGCATAATCAAAGTTTAAAACCCGAGAATGGTTATAGAATAGGTTTTTTTATCCCAGGAAATGACTTTGTCCCCGCACGATAACAGGTCAAAACCAGTGTGGCAGCTCCGAGAGCCAAGGACCAATTAAGAAATGTTAGCGTGTTTGTGGCTTATGTAAGGACAGTAGGATATACGAGTAGGATACTTTTTTCCCAGAAATCTGGTTCCCGTGGGATAATACGTTAAAATTAATATGGCAACTCTGCAACCACTGAATAACTCTTCTTCTGAAGCGTAGCGAGGGAAATTTGTAGTTCTTTATAAGTGTTCTAATATAACACGTGTTTCGATCAGTGTTAGAGACAATTTTCTTCTTCTTTCGATGTACTGATGTATTTATCTTCTCTACGTGTGTCACTCTGGCATCTTTATTGACACTCCAGCCAGGTTTGCTGATTGTCATAGGCGGCGGCGATAACTTACTACCAGAAGACACCCACTAATATAAAATGATAGATCATTCTTAATGAAAACCTTAAAAACTCCAATTAGTTGACTTAAAATCACTCATTACCAATCTAATGAGCCCAGACACGACGGGTTTACTGGTAGCCACCCCAGGGTTTCCCTTATAGCTTCCAACCTAGAATGCGTAATGCTACTACCTGAAATCTATAAATATCAATAAAATTTGAGGGTATGTGCGTAATATTAAAATAACCGCTTTTTAAAATCAAAGTCAAAATATTTTATTTAATCGTAGGAACATCGAGCTCACTTAATGAACGTCAGAAGGATGCATACACAATATTTATACGTTCTTACTAACTTCTTACTAAGCGCGTACACAATTTTATAATTGTTGTCTGTCTGTCTGTTTGATCCAGCTAATCTCAGGAACGACTGGATCGATTTTAACGGGATTTTCACTAGCAGATAGCTGGTCTAATAAAGAGTAACTTGAAGTTACTTACTTTTTTATATCTATAAAATATAAATTTAGTAAAATTTTTTTTTTAATCCCAAGCGAACGTAGTCGCAGCTAGAAACTAAATAAAAGTTATTGATTACTTTCGTTACTTACTTCCAGGTTAAAGATCGTACACGTTCTGTCGCACGCTCAGCCATCGTGGGCAGGCCCCAGGGGACGTATTAGCAGCGAAATACTAACAGAAGTTATGGGGAAAATGATTTCAAGTGAAATTGGTGCCCATTTCGCCTGTCTCTGCGGACCGACCGAGTTCACACACACTGCACTTGATTTGTTGAAGAAACTTGGCTTTCAAGAGAACTCTATACATGCTTTTATAGGGTAATATTAATAGCATACGGTTCTGTCCTAATGTTTTAAACTGCCGGGTCTATGGTTTTATTGTTAATTTAATTAGTTTAATAATTTCCATTTAAGTTTCAACCTTTAATGGCGGGAGTGTATTCGTATAGAAAAGTGTATAGTCACAAGACTAATTGTAATTCAATGTACCGACGTTTTATTCTATTATATTTAATTAGATCGCAGTCATTTTAATCCATGACTTTAAAAATTACTATGCAGATTTTGCGCGTGTAGAGACGGGAATTTACCATGTGATTGAGGCTTCCGTTAGAATTTTTGCTAATTTGAAGTTTTATGTTACCAACTCATTTGTATAGTACTTTGCTAAATAAAAATCTTCCTTACTAATATTATAATCAAGAAAGTATTGTCTGTCTGTTACTTTTTCTCATCTAAACTATTCGACCGAATTTGATGGAACTTGATAGAATGGTAGAACTTGAGGAAAAACATGGACAACTTTTTTGAGAATACATGCTTGAGGGGGTTTAAATGAACGATGGAAGTTGTTCGTTATCGAAAATTGAGTAATCGTAAAGATCTTAATTAAAATTAAGATATTCACAGGTAGGTTTTTGAATCGTTATTGGCTCACAAGTTAAGGCGGGGAAAGGTAACAGACAGACAGCTAAACAGCAGTGCAAAGCACAAAAGGCCACTGTAATCCGAATATATATGTAGACGCCACCGACGTGGCAGAACTCCCAAACTTTATTTCACTATTAATTTCATTTCCTTCAAGTATAAAGGTATTTGTGGTATATTAAAAAGACAATATTTTTAATTTAATACATCAATCTCGCGACGTAACCTTATAAAGAAGTACATTGTTTACCTTGTCAGTCCTGAGAATAGTAAGATTGACCTCTGTCTGTACACCCGACAGGCGACCATTTATTATAATGCTATGTCATTTCTGAGTATTTTAGCTTTGTTCACAAGTGTGTGTAGACTCAGCATTACCTAGAATATTTATATATAATTATATTGGCGATATTAACGAATGTTGCCCTCGTCCGATGAGTATTATCGATTTATTTTATATTGATTCTGTAGTGAGACTAGTTATTCCAATGATAAGAAGTAATTTAAATTAATACCACTAAAACAACCATCGATGATGTACAGTCTTGTGGGCCGTGAGCCGAGTCAATACCTTGTATATTGTAATTGTTATGTAAGCAAATTCTAGCAGCCCCAAATTCAATACAATGACATATATCATTATTTTAATTGTTAGTGAACTAAACCTAGGTGGGTTATTAGGTGGGTAATGACATATTAGAGACAGTTCACAGAACAATTTCATAAAAAAATGTAATTATTACTTAAAAGGTTTTTTGTCGTATCTTACTTCTCTATTTGTAATATTTATCTAAAAGTCTGTATCTGTATTTTAAAAGATACAAGAACTATTAAGATACTGCGTCGACTTGAAGTAGCTAATATAGGAAACCACCTAATTCCAACTAAAAACGTTATTGTGCAAAGTGTAAATATAGCCTACAACTATTATATTAGTATTGAATATGATTCACAAATCGTTGTAGTGAATATGTAGTTATTCATATTGAATTTATTTTTAAGGTGAGTGAAACATCTTATTTTTACTACAATATATCTTCGTAAAATGTTTTGTGTGTAAACGGCGCCCTTATACTATAACAAAACAGCCAAAAAATACAATATCGTAAACATAAATATCACGAAATAAGAAAAGCATGAACATAGTATATATATTTACATATATATGTATATAATATACTGCATATCTATTGACAGCCAACTGCCTATGTATTTTTCTATCCACTCCTACATATTTACCTATATGTTCACCTCACTAAGTATCTATTCACCTACAATACCTAAATACCAATTCATCTACCCACCTAACTTCTTGACCAAAGAAAATTCACAATTGATGTCGTGCCCAAAAAATATCTATTGAATTTTATTTCAATAAGCTTTATCATGGATCCACTCACCTTACTTATAATTATAGATGATATAAATAAAGAAAACATGACTTGCATGAAGGAATATATTTATCTACGTACGTTTTGCATTAGCTTAAATTTAAAAGCGCTTACTATAAATGACGTCCTCAGAGTGAGAAATAAATGTAATTATAAATTAAAACTATATTCCCCCGGGAATAATTCAACTGTAGGGAATATAAGCACAATGTAACAAATATGATTAATTAAAGATATTAGATAAATGACACTGCTAAATTGTAAAATTATTTTCTATTAAGTAGTTTTAACTGATGTGTGATAAATTAGTTTATAAATTGTACCTAAGTAGTCTCAACAGCATTTTCTATACTTAATAGTTAAAATACTGAGTGTCTCTTTAAAATTAAAATCTTTACTACTATGTACCTTTTTCTGTTATTTAGAACAATTTTTTTATACATTGTAATTATGAATTAGTATTCCATCCAATTATATTCCGAATTAATTATCTACTTACAATTTATATAATTATAAACTATTTTATTCTTTATATTTAAATAAAATCTCCTGTTTTATTTCATTGTTTACGAGCTAAATAAAATGGCGGGAATTGGGCGTGAAGTTGTAATTCAATAAAACGGTGGGAAATAAAAAATAAGATGTTAACCAGCAAAGATTACAAATTAATAGCTCCCATGCATGCTAGAAAAACCAATTTATATCCTGGATTTAAAATAGTAATGGACGAATACAATAGTTCAATATTTAAATCAACTAACTTTAAAACTGTAGTACTTGAACCGCGATGTGAGCTTTTGGTATAATGAATGTTATTTAGAAGTGTATCTGCAATATATTTTTCTAAATAGCACCAACAATCGTCTATATTTATCATCATCATTTGTTTGGAGTGGTTAGTAGGTAGATTATAAAAAATATGATATAGACTATAGATATGACATTAGCGCTCTGAAATAATGCCCGCCAAATTTACGTTTGACAAAATGGCACTCATAATGATAACATACAGTAATAATGTCATGAAGTAAAATACGTATATTTGCACTATTTAATATACTATACTTTCGACATTTTACTGATAACAATAGGATATATTATAAATCCAAATAAGAGAAAAGATATTGGTTATTGTTTTTATGAAACGATATGTACCGACTTCCTGACAGAACTATTGTAGTACAAAATATAAGTTATACGAAGTTCTTTACCTACTAAAAAATTATAAATTATATGAAAAGTATATGTTTATATGAAAGCATACTAAAGAGAAAGTTTTACAGTTTACATGATTTGAGATTTTAGGGGTATTCTGTGTTACAAATACCCAAGTATGATAAAAAATAAACTTTCAGATGTTGTAGGTCTCGATATTTAAATAATTATTATTATAGAAATGAGTTTGAAGAATTTTTTTACCTAAGGTATGGCTTTGTGATACTTTACTAAACTCTTTTATCTCAAACTTCAAACATATGCCGCCTTACTGTATATATATTCTTCATTTTACTTTTTCTCAAATTCGAATTTCAAAAGTTATCTGGATTGTAAAGTTGTGACAATTTACCTAACCGATAAAAATCCTTTGAACAATCTGAAGTCCAGAACATCGCTTTATTAAATCATATCATCAGTAAAGTACAGTTGTAAAATTTATATATAATATGTTTAACTATATGTTGTACAGTACGGCTGTTAATAGCCTAAAAACTATGTTTTTTTTTATATGCACTGTCTAGGACCTACGACCATAAACAAAAAAAAAATTGAATCAGTTGTTTTCCTGTTCTAACCTTACTTAATCGAACACTAATACGACCTGTGTAATATAAGATGAAGTGCCTATTACATTCCAGGTAAAGGTTAATGTTAAACTTTGGTTTTGTACATAAGTTCAAGTGTGTCGTATTGTTTTGAATTACAGTATTTAAAAATTTATTGGTATTTTATTTTCCTTAGCGTTAATACTCGACAATTTGTATGCTGATAGTTGACCGCTAGTGGCAAAAATCGTTAAGCGCTTCCGTGCTTCCAAGAGCACGTACTTCTTTACGATTCTGGTTGTTATATTTAACATTCAGTAAATCGTATCATTAGATAGGAATGTTAACCCATTTCTCCACCAATCCGCATCGGAGCAGAAAGGTGGAGTCTGCCAATTCTCATTGGCGCAGCGTAGTGGAGAGCATCGTACTCAATAACGGGCCACTTGGAGTGAAGCGAAGCTGTACCGAAGACCTCCGGCATTCAAACTTCTGCCGCCCGGATTGGCTACTAACCCCTTAACTCCCCCGCCTTGGAGCAGACTGTTGCCTCCTCAACAACGAAGGGAAACCCCTGTTCGAAGGACCATTAATTGGTTGAATCTACTCAAACATTAATAATGATGCAATAAGAGGTCTCCTTCAACTAGGGGATTAAAATAAAAAAAACATTTATAAGGAACAATATTATATTACAACAAAACAATATATTACACAATGACATATCCCAGAAGTAAATGCTTAGTCGCGGTGTCACCTCATGTACGCTACATCACAAACCAAACAAGCCAGTGCTGTAAGCAAAAGCAAACTTAAAAGAAAAAATATAACCTTAATTTAACTTCTTTTCTTAACTTAATTTTTCTTCTGTTGACCAACGAGAACACTTAAATCATTTCTAGCAACTACCCTCGCTTCCATTCGGTATAGCTACCCGCAGACGGATTATTTGACATATAAAAATATGAAATACCTTCATTTGTGAACCAATTTAAATAAAATAAACTTTTAAAGTTAATCCAAGTTTACAGTAATGATGACTTTTTTCCAAGATTAGCGCGCACAATGCCAAATCACTGGCACAAAAGCAAAAAATAAATCATTATTATTGGTTCTGTACTATAAAACCCATAGTTATGATTTCTTCTTTTATGAAAAGACATCGATCACTTACAGATTTATTATATATGGATGACATGAAGACACAATGTTTATACACTTAATTTCTGACAAAAACTTTGAGAAACTCATGTCTAAGAACTATTAGTTCGTTACATACAACTTACAGAATTAATATACATACAATCAACTTAATGTTTTCCACAGATAATAAAAAATACAATACATACAAATAAGGCAGCATAGTATGTAGGTATATACTAACACACAAGTGTAATAATATATATATATATATATATCTATATATCTAGCTGTACCCGGCGCGCATTGCTACGCATCCACTCATCAACCATGTGACCGATTGATATTATTTTAGTACCAAAACCGACTCCATATAATTCTCAGTGAAGTTGCTAAAGGCATCAGTGCTCTATGTCCTACCATTTCAGAGGACAAACAAACAAACTCACAAACATTCATTTTTATATATATAGATAGATAGCTATTCAACGTGGAATGCCACCAAATGTAATTAATTTTCAACATTCCTTATTATTTTTAAATTTCCTCAAAGTAAAATTCAGCAACGCAAAATAAAATCTAAGAACACATTTTAGTTATTTACTTGTAAATGCCATGGATGGTTCGATATTTAAAAAATAATATCATACAATCAGGAATAATGCAACTTGGACAACATTGTAAGCGACTATTAATAAACATCACCCTCATATGAGCAATTCTTCTATGAATAACCTTTCCTTTCAAGACAAAAATATATCAATAATAGTTTCTACGTAAAGTATGTATCGATCAATCGAAACTCAAATCTTCTTATAATATTATTCTAGAAAAAAAAATCAAAACTACGACATATAATTTTCCTTTCAAGACAATAACTAACGAAAGTAATTAGATAAGATTTAAGATATAAAAATAACGATTAACGAACGAGTTATAATCCTAAATTACTATATGCCTGTCTAAAATGTGTTGCAAGTTGACGCATCGAGTCGCTGGTACACGAGCCAACTCCATAACGAAATATAAAATAAGAAAGCGGTGCAAAGTGCTCATTAGAATTTAATAAAGAAATACAGTCCCAAATAAAACTAAACTTATGTAACATAAAATTGATGTAGTTTTTAAATCTTTGTAATATACTAATACAATGTTACAAAAATACACAAACAAATCGTGCAATACAATGGCTTTATACAACTTGATCAACTACTAGACGCAGCCTGGTATATAGTGTTTTTTTCATTTTGCGCCATGTTGTAAACCTAACACACACACAATTCATAGCAAACCCGTGATCTTGTCACAATTTAATCAACTGCAGCTTTCGAAAACAATGAAACGGACTAAACATTTTAAGCAAAAGAGCTTGGTTGCGCATAACAAACTTTTAGCATTTTGGCGGCGCGTCGCGATCAGCCGACCAGCTCCCGAATACACTTGGGTGCTTAAAAACAGCTTTGTTGACATTTTTATTGAAAACAATTTACTTTGTTTTAGTAGTTTGTTGAGTTTTTGCTGATTTATTATTATTGTTTAATAATTGTTTTTTATAACGAGTAATGTAGTTTTAAAAAGACAAGCAAGAAAAATGTTGTACGTGTATTGTTAAAAAAAAGAGGGCCAGTAGTATTTCACAGAAAGAGAATATATTCATCTCTCTTTTTCCCAGGCAATACTTGTCTGTAACGCCATGTTTAATGAAAAAAGCGTACTCACTTTTTTTGCTAGTGCGTGTAAGATACGCAAACTTATTCCCGCTACATCCCGTTTTGCTCAAGACAATGGCCGGGGATAAACATAAAGTGACACGTTTGAGGTTACGTTAAAACAAAAATTTTGAGGTTAATATATTTTTTTTATTTTCATGAGACATTGTAACACTGAAATTAGTGGTTAATATGTATATTACGCAGGTTAGTAAGATCTCACTTTCCACGTACGATTTTTTACAAAATAGCGCAAAAAGAAACAGCCAACTTGAACAGCCAAACACAACATACCTATCATACCATAGACATCAAAATGCTCCATTTATTTATATACATTTAAAAACACCTACTTAGTGTACTATAAGTTTAAAATCGCCACGGACTATAGGTAGTTCATATTTTAAAATACAGCCATTACCTACCAATACCACAGAGTATCTAATACTATACTATTCTAGGTATACATACATACTACCATACTCACATATACAATAAAAAGTTAAAGGAAATTATAGACTATTTGCATAAACATAAACGAATTCTTGTCTCGAATTTAAACTACTAAACATAAAATGCACTACCTGAACCCAATCTTTGTAACAGTAATAAAATAATTTTCTTTAATTTAGTAGTTTCTTAAATTTAGTATCGTTATTCATTTATTCAAGAGCAAAATTACAGTATGTGCCTTAATTTACAAATAAAATGAGGTCTGCTGAATATTTTTTCATAATTTTTTCAACACTATATTTTGAAGTAAACCAACTTTCCTACACAATAAAGGCTTGTTTACACTAACAATCCCATTTCATATTATGAACTTACAGAGGACAATTTGATAATGACATTAAAAGTTACTTGTCAAAATATTCCATTTCATAAGTCTTTCATTCACCACAGAGTCCAGTAAGATTTCCAAATAATTATGGCAGTTCTCAAAATAGAGAGCTTTAGCTCCAGAATTTCTGGTGCCATTAACCAGTGTCATTGTGTATGATTTTCAAAACAAGATAATTAAGTAAAAAGGTCAGTGTTCAACGGCCTTCTAGGTTAGTTGGTAGTGACATCTGTGAGCAAATATCCCGGGTTCCATTTTCAAGGCCAACGTTACAGATTAATATCTATTCTCTGGTAATGAATGTAGTTTGTGACAGCACAGGCAATCCTTGTGCGGAGCTAATTAATTTATTTTAAATGTTTAAATACGTAAATGTATAACAGTAATGTACAAACAACTTGGTATAAACTACTGACAACACGACAAAGTGATGGTATGTGATCAGCACATCGTTTCGCTTATTAATGCTTTTAAGTTAATACTTGAACACAATCTAACTTGCTGGCAAGTACCAATGATATTAAACATACAAAATCATTCACTTTTCTGTCTCACATTGTTCATAAAAATAGACAAGGTTAGCACTACTTGTAAGCGTATGATACAGTGGAATTCTGTCGGGCAATTCCTTTATCAATTTGTATTAGAACAGCGTGGCAGAGTGTCCTCTAGTCCACCTCAGTTGCATGGAACCATATCGTGCCCTTGAACCATTCTTTTCTAATGCATTTTAATATATAAAAGTAGTTTCCCACGGTCTGTGATTTTACGAACGAGCATGTAAAGCAACGTGGGAAGTCAGCATCATAGTAACGGAGATGCGTGCGTATTGCGTCGACAAACTTGACAAATATATAATTATTATATATCAATGTCATCAAAAATATCAATCAGCAATCAATTCCATGAATATCAATCACCAATTAACATCAATATATGTAACACATTGCTGTCTGTACATAGAAGATATTTGAGAAAAACTATTACTGTTTTTTTTTGCAAAAGAATTAAACCCCCAAACAATGGTTTTTAAAATTGGTGTCTGGTTGTTTTTCGGTGGCTTCGTGCATGTAAATTTCAAAAATAGCTGATCCGATTCGAATGCGGTTTTCACGGTTCTGATGTATAGTGTTAAAATTGATCTAACATACATATATGGTTGGATTTTTGAAATCAGCTCACAAATAAAAAATATTATGTGAATATTAAGAACCCTATTTATGGCTCTTAGCTATACCGAAACGAAGCGACGAAATTCGTTAGAATTAAAGTTTTTAATCTCCTAGAACCTCGAGATCAAATAAGACAAAATGGTGCGTGCCATGGGAAGAGCATTAATATTAACCACTCGTATAATCACGCACCGTGGGAAGCCAGCTTCACTCCTCTGATACCTTTCATAAATTGTCGTTACTTTCTCATACTAGGATGTAAAAACTTTTTTAGGACTGCTAACCAAATATGAACCCTTAGTCCAAATTTTACATTGTATAATAAATCAGCTGAACTGTTTATCAGTACTATTTGTATAGCATTCTAGACCAACCATCCAATACTATTTGACCCGTTAAATATAATATTATGCGAACGGTAAACTAACAAATGGATGACTACGTTATTGTGCCTGAGTTCATCATTTAGTACTTGTGGCGACATAACACGTCGCACGATGACGTCACAGATACCTCAATCACGCTATCGGAGTATATAATTATATCTTCAACACACTTGTTTGTAATTGCGTTGGGTTATTTCATCGTTATCTATAACCCAAATCATTTAAATTCGTACAATATTGAAAATTATGAGTGTCCACTAAACACAAGTTTTTTTTTATTAATTTTGTTTAGTTTAAATATGGCTGTCGGACGATTTTCTTCTTGCTTTATCTGTCTTCTGTTATACATTAATATTAGTAAACATTTTCACTGTTTTAGCGTTAAAATGGAAATGGGGCATATTGCCCAACATTTCCTCCTCGCAAGTGTGTTGAAAAACGTCGTATGACACGCGTGCCCCTTGATCATTACATACATGACCATTTTATCCTACGACCTCAGCGACTAACAAAGTCACA
>DWJZ01001726.1:0-22035 GCA_018249125.1 Asbolis capucinus
AAACCTTAATGTAATGGTTGGGCCGAAAAAAAAAAAAAAATAAACCTTTCAAAAAATTTACAAATTAAGAAGAATTTTGTAATAAAACAAAAACAAATCCAATGTGGAATTCACCGCTAAGATTTAATTAAATTTGTTTGTATTAAATTTTGTTTTGTTTATTTGTCTATAGGGGCAACTCTGCGTGCGGCGGGTAAGTCGTGGCGGGCTGAGCATAAGGCTGCGCGCACACTGGGCATCATTGTTGGAGCGTTTCTTGTGTGTTGGTTGCCTTTTTTTCTATGGTAGGTATTTAAGGAAAATGTATGTAACATAAAAAGTTGATTATTCTTGCTACGTTGCAGGAAAGCATTTTGAGGAAACATTCACTCCTAAGGGTTTGCCATAAAGTTCTCAACACTTCACTTCACTTGGTCAGCGTGGTGAATTGTGGCCTGTACACCCCACATTGTGAGAGGTGGTAACCTCATTTTGTGGTGAATAGTCGACAAAGCTTCTTTGCTCGAGAGGACTTATTTCGATGGTATAACTATCAATGTGTTGAAGAAAGAAGATCAAGTTCAGAGTTCCTTGTAACTGTAGTATGTAAGAATTTTAATGCATTTTAATGTGGGTGATTTAATATGTTTATTTGACTTGTAATATGTACTAATAGATATATAATTATAGACCATAGAATTCAAAAAGGATTTCGATGTTACTAAACCTGGTAATCTGTGAAAGTCACAATTCTTACTTAATTATCGCCTAAAATAAGTATTTTAATATGAATACGCAATGTGCTAATGATATTAAAATAATAATAATCAAGTATATAGCATATTTATCTGAAAATTTATATTATAGGTACGTAACAACAAACGTGTGTGGCGAGCCATGCAACACGCCAGACGTGGTAGTCGGCGTGCTCTTCTGGATCGGCTACTTCAATTCAGCGTTAAACCCGCTCATCTACGCGTACTTCAACCGCGACTTCCGAGACGCGTTCAAAAACACGCTCATGTGTGCGCTGCCTTGCTGTTTCACTTGTTGGAAGGACACGGGGAATGCTCATTTTGTTTGAAAGAGTCCCTATTCACACGTGCGGCAATTACGCCATAATATATCTATATCATATCGATAATGCCAAGGACGTGAGTTTGTATAATATTCATACCTAATCGAATTCACACAGATCACGTTTTATTCACTTCAACTATGTGGAAATCGTGTGGCGGATACTGACCACATCACAGCCAGAACGCATTTGAGTTCTATTTAGTAGTGGTAGGCATTTTCTTGGCCGTATATCAGCCACATCGAAACCACGGCACGCAGTGTCTTCACCATTATATATACTACATCACCACCGAACTTCCACCGCTTCATCCGATTGGTCTCTAAGATGTTCGTATTTTATTATATACATATGTATAAGATACGGCCCGTCATGCGATTGCTGTAGGTGTTCACTATAGGTGGCTAGGATGTAGCTGTGTTGTGGTTGTAGTGTGGTTGCTGTGTTAGTTGATTGTGGTACGTGTGAATAGACACTTATTAAAAAAGAATGTTATGCATGTTTATACTGCAAACATGCTATGCAATGCAAAGTTATGCATTGGCTTAATTAATTCAGTTACTATTAAATTAATTCCTACAAAATTCCAATTTATCTGATGTGGGTACGTGATACTAAATAACATATATTTAATTGTCGCCCATACATCAATTATATTGCAGTAATAACTACCTACTACCTACTCTATACAATGATACGGGCACATCGTGTACACCAATATTTATTTTAGGCAGTTTGTTCATGACCTCGATAAATTCAAGTGTAATCGGTGAACATCTGTGTAAAACATTTAAAAACTAAGGCATTAAGTACATAAAATTCGCAATTAACGATTTTTAAACAAACAGGCAAAGACGCTTTTAAAAATATCACATTCTGTTATCTACTAGAAAAGACCTGATTGATCTTGGGACGGATGAACAGATTTCAACACATTTTTTTACGTCATAGTACGATAAAATTCTCAATTGTCTCACTGATCCTCGATGGACTTTCTTAATATTTCACGCGCTTGAAGATTGAAGAAGCGAATCACTTGCTTATTGACCTCAACTCTTTGGTTTTTCTAATGTCCATATAGTCACTTATCATAAGGACTTCTTAGAGCATAAAAAGAAAATTCCCATTTCTCCCTAATTTCTAATCTTACCCATAAATTAACTTGCTGATGGTATTATTAATCTAATCAGTTGGTATTCAATTCTATTGTGTTTCCAGTAATACAATATTGAAACCAGCCCGTAATATTTGGAGAATTAGGGTAGATTGACAATAATAGGCCTGATATTACAATGTCAGCTGAGGCTTACACAGTAACTTTGACAAGTAAATTATATCATATATAAATTGGAAGCGCCTCGCGAGTTAATATAAGAGATATATCAAAGGCTGCAAATTTATACTAGTATACTATCACAAGTGGAATAGAAAACAAATACCATCTCGCAACTGATCCGAAAATAAATTTTTATGAGTAACTTAACTTTCTGGCCTGGCTGAAAAAAAACATGGTACCCGTACTTCTAAATAAATTTCTATTTTTATTGTGCATAATTGTTATATAATCAAATATATTGTCTATCGATATTTTTTGGAATGAAATGTTTTTAAAATGATAATTTCTTTAAGTGCGTTGGGTATTTTTTGGAATGCAAACAAATCATTGAATTCGCGACCTTACGTAAGTCTGCGCCATCTTTGAAGCATGCGAGGAACTATGTTGCTTGTGGCATTTGGAAATGAGTTCCTAATGAATATCAATTCTTTTTATTGCAACTTATGTCTGTCTGTTTGATCGTTCGGGCATTACGAGGAATCTACCTATTGTTTCTATGCGGCCACGGACAATTATAGTTTAACGTAACAGTTAGGTTAACAGTTAACAGATTAACAGTTAGGTTATAAATTTATACAAAATAAAGGAATTATAAACGTATAGCTTTATCATTAGATGTAAAATTTTGACAAGAATTACAGAATATCCTAACTGCGATTTAAAATCGTAACCAATGTATTAATATAATAGAATTTCATAGACGTTAATAAACAAGTTGTGAAAAACGTTTTTCTGCCACAAAATCCAATACAGATAATTGTTTTTAAAAAACTGCGGCTTACGGCTAAGTTGCAAGTGGAAAAATGCATAAATTTTATGACATAAACACATTGTTGTTTTTATAAAACTGCGACTTTAAATCGCAAGTGTGAAAAATGCCTAATTTAATACAAGCTGTATAGCCCGTTAGCGTTATTAATTAATCTAGTTTTATGTAATTATGTCTAACGAGTTTCTCGGCAACAACTTGTTATTTTACACGCTATACTGTTAATTTAATAAATCTTTAAGTTGCGTTAGTTCGCAGGTCCTCAAACATGTCTTTGACACCCATATTCATGAACGATACTTTGCTTAAGCTGATTCTACGTTAAGCAAAAGCGTTTTTTCGCTGTGTTTAGATTTATAATAATATTATTTTGACTTAAATGGCGTTCCTATAATGTTCTAAAACTACTCTCATATTTTACAATCAGATAACGATCTCATGGACTTCAAAATGTCTTAGTTAAGTAATAATTACAACATTGTAGTAACAAAAGAATGTCAAATCGCGAAGCGACAATAATTATGATTGGTCGATTTTCAGTCCCACCTGATTGTAAGTGGCAGTGTAAGACTGAAGGTAAAGCGTCTCTCTTGTCATGAAGACACCTACATTGTGAATTGCGACATACGTACAATAAATTGGTAGTTTCGAGGCAATCACGAGGTGTCTAATATAAGGTCAATCGGTCATGTAATGTTTGCCACACTATACCGTATATACACAGCCTAGTTGTGGAGATAGTAAATAAGGAAAATAAAAGAAAAGGAAAATAAAGAAAACAATCTAAAAATATTTTCGACTGAAGAGACACTTCAATCGAAAATCGCTTACAATGAAATTCAATTGGAAGTTTCTCTGTACTAAATACCTCTTCAAAATCAATGAACATATTAACGATTTACTTGAGTCTTGTAGGACTCGAAGATGTAATATAAATTCAAGTAGTTATTGTGTGAATATTGTCTCAGAAAACTGTTTAAACTTTCCATGAATTTTATTTATTTACAATGTAGAAGACATAGCATATAGGCTCAAGATTAAGCCGTGATTATGCAAGTATCGTTCATGAATACTGTTGTTAGGGTCTATTCTCACATCGCGATTGAGATACGACAAAATTTAAAAATCGCAGCGGCATGCGACAATATATTCGATAGTTTTGTAGTTTTTACTCTCGATAGTGTACAACGACGTAATTTGTGCCTGCTTCAGACAATCCATCACTTTGTAAAAAACATCCATTGAAATTCAACATCCGTAACCAATTTTGAGGTATCTTAATAAGAATGTATGAATATTGTGTACTTCCGACTTTTATTAGGTGAGCTCCTATGTTCCTATGATGAAATAAAATATTTTGTCTTAATTTAATTTAATAATTTGTTACGTTAATATACATTCACCATATCACAGTCTAAAAGTATATAAGTCACATTCAACATTTTGTTGTTTGTAACATGGAGTCAGTCACGGAAGGAATAAATATTTCTACTTATATTGACATGTGACACAGTATCGAAAATTAACATTAAATATTCTTAATCGGCTTAAAATGCATTTTATGCATGCTTTATTTAGTTTTACATTTACAGTGGAGCCACTTTTAGTGAAGCAAAATTTCCTCATATGTCCGGTCAACATCGGATCCACAACAATTATAGACTTTAACTACATAAGAATAGGTGTTGGCGCGATGAACAACATGATACAATTTTACATAAAAATCTATTTTTTTCGAAAACCATATTGTTAACATATTTTATTTTATAGAATTAAATTTCATTACTAATAATGGAAATTTATAATCATTATAAATTACTTATTAATACATTACACAACAAAATGTTGCTCCACAAAAAGTCGCCACGGTGTGGAAGCAACTTTAAATAATATTCCGATAATACACTAATAGATATAATTAATTTTCGATATTGTATCTCTTACATTACTCTGTTACATTAGGAATAACATTTAATGATAGAACGAAGTTTTCGATGTATAACGTAAAATGTACATAACGATCTATTGTAATAATATAATTGTGCCTGTGTGCAAATAGGGATGTATTATAATAGTTGCTCAAATATTATTTTAAGCAATAAATTATATAAGTTGCTGTTATTTTCCTCCAAATTATATAAACAAAACAATAATAAACTTTTTATTATTTTTTTATTAAAGTTTATAAGTAGAATTGTTATGTTGACCACAATAAATTAAGAATGAAAAATCATGTCAAAGTTACCGGAAATATTACGCGAAATATTATTTGTGTATATCGTAATTATTTTTGTTATAGAATCTGTTAGTCGTAATGATAAGGTGTGATATAAATTACCATTATAGGAATTGATTATAAATAATAATAGAATAGAATAAATAACTAATTACAAACATAGACGCTGAAATATGAACATTTGGTATTTCAGGATTTTTTATCGTACCAGACTCTTAAAGTCCTGTTTTTTCATCTCGACCTATTAAAAAAACAATATCTTTCCTGTTAATCAAAATATACAATATACAAAATACATACCCACCAAGATTAAGAGATTAAAAATCCGTATGTATGTATATCGACTTACTATATTGCGTTAAATCAATTAAATTCAAGCAGTAAAAATGTACACAGTAAAAATAACGCATAACCGGGTTCCCATTAAAGTATACATATATCTAATAACCGCAGCGGTGATAGCCTAGTGGTTAATAATTCAGCCTCCTACACGGGGGGTCCGGGTTCGAATTCCAGGATTCAAATCATCGATCCCTCGAACGTAAACATCTTGAGGAAACTTGCACTTCTGAGATTTTCCCATAAACTACTCGAAGGTGTTTGAAATGTACGAATCAACTCTTGACCAATGGACTATAGCCTATACCCCTGACATTATGAAACCCAGCTCCCACAAGTGGGTTGCAATGGTGATAATTATAACCCTGTGGTTGTCATTTCACAACAAATGAACAACCCATTAAAAGTACTTTTGACTGACACACACATTCGCATATACATAGGTACATAACCTGGTCTATATTTAAATATTACGCAACCAATTAGGAGTTGTAAGGTTTTGGCCATTAAACTTGGTCACGGAAGGGCATTTGAGCACTTATTGGGGAATACCATGCGATATCTCGTGTTTAGAATACGTGGAAATTGTGTGTGTGTGTGTATAATATTAAATGTGTGTGTTAATTTGGGATACCTGGGTTATAATAAATTGATTACAATTCAACCTATAAAAGGCCTGCCTTCAACTCATTGATGGCCCATTTCTGAGTAATGTTCTCTCTTCATACTCAGGAGGCCTAGAGCATATTCCAACAGGCTGCTTCAATGTGGATTGGTTGAGGGACATTTACATGCTTTACGATTAATATCTAACGATAACAATCGGGACCTATAGCTTTACGTGCCCTCCGAAGCACGAAAACGCTTATGAAAGTTAACCCTTCCTTCTATCGACCGCGCCCGCTGTTGCAAAACTCGCCGGGCTATGAGCTTCTTAAATCTTATACTGACTATGGTCCTCCCACCTCCCACAACTATCTCCACATAAAAACACACAATTCAGCTCTCCGTTTCGACGTGACAGATGGACAAACACACACATTCACGTTTATAATATTAGTATGGATTTAAAATTAGAAGCGTTATACAAACAACGATTCAATCGTTGAATGAATTGCAACCGTTAACATCGCAAACATCATAATCTGCAACTGGACGTCGCGCTCACGGACATAGATTTAACACTTCCATTTAGAGTTTGTTTGGCTTAGTTATTTCATCCTCACAATTTCAAATCATCATCATCGCAACCCATCACGACCACCTTGAGCACGAGTCTCTTTTCTGAATGAAAAGTTTAAGGCTATAGTACACCATGCTGGCCAAGTGCGGATTGGCAGACTTCACACACTTTTGAGTTTCGCAAACTCCCCGGCATGCAGGTTTCCTCACGATGTTTTCCTTCAACAACCCACACGTTAAAATACTTAATAAAATTAAATCGGATTCATATTCTTTTTTAATAAAATATGTAGTCATCAGCTTTAATCAAGAATATACTAGATATCGCCTCCAATAGAAATTTAACACAAAATACCTCGTTGAATTTCGGTTTAAAAAAACATTTTACGTTCAACCTAATTACTCCATTCCTAGACAAATAAATTGAATAAATAAACGTAGCAATAGTAGAAATTGTTATTTTTTTCGTTAAAACTAGCCTACGTTACTTTCTAGCACCTCTACTATGAAATGAAAAAAGGACAAACAAAAGGACACAATTTTACATTGATAATATACTGATTTGGCAAATATTGTTCTCCAATATGTACCTGTGATCCCACAGGAATAGAAATATTGTCCAGGATAAAAAGTGTCCTATAATCTTCCACGGTAAATGGAATATTCATACAAAAAAAATCTTAAAATTCAGATCATAAATTCCTGAGATTAGTTCATTCAGACTAACTCAGTAGGTACATAACATTGGTATAAAGTAACCTCATTTTGACAATACTGATCTAATATCGCCTCACCTTTACTCTACACGTCACGTAGTAACCTTCAGGCCGAGTTACACGAAACAACATCTAACTAAAAGTTAACAAACTAATTAGTTATACTAGTTTTAGTGTTCCGCAAATAATGTTACCAGTAAGATGTAATCAGATTATAGGTAGTTAACTACATGTTGTGATATTGTAGATTTAGTGTTTACTAATGTTAGTTAAAGTTTATAATTAACTGTGTTAATTATTTTGTATCAAATTTATAGAAAAATTCTAGAATTAGTAGTGTTCCATTAACTTTCCCTACCTAAGTATCTATTTTTATTTTCGCTATACAAATAACTGTATACCTAACAAATTAACTTAATACTTTATGGTATAATTAACCATAAATACATAAAAAAATGTGTATTCACTTAATATGTCATTTTGTTCCTTTTTCCACTTGTTTGTTTGGAGGTTATTTAAAGGAATATGAAATATTTCTTAAAATAAAACACCAGAATTAGTACTGTTTAAAAAGTAATGATTTATTTAATGCATAACATGTTACAACAACGGACTCAATGCACTGATTCATGCATTCTCTATCCACTGATAGAGAATTCGCATAGAGGTTCACGAACCTAGCGAATATAATAAATGAATTAAATTATTACACAGTTCATAAACACAAACATAATAATTATAATGACGATATCTTTTTGATATTATATATTTCAATAAACTATAACAAATATATATATTCAGTATAAACGAACTGTACATTTTATATTCGTACATAAATGATTATTATTAATTATTATAATCATAGGTACATAATTATGTCAAGTACCTTGGTCAATTCATATTTACGTAACCCACATCAATAGGATTGATAATAATATATGTATTGTTCAATAATATTAAGATTGTAAAATTAATAATTATTCGTCAAATAATATAATTATGCCTTGTAATTAACTTAACCGTAAAATTTTATTATTTGCAAAAGGGGAAAACGGATACGTAATTACTAAGATTTAATTAACAGTAAGGTGTATAATTATTCTAATTATTATTGTTAAGTAAAGTAGATACCTATTGTATAAGTTGTGTAAGTAAAATTTATAATAATTATTTCACTTATTTAATAATGAACTATTAATTGTATATAAAATAACGTATCTAATAATTAAAGCTATCGAGGAGGTATTCTGAATGTTCGTAAAGTAAATATCACTATAATAATTATGTAAAATATCAATTTGCAATATTATTCTATAGTATTGTTTCTATACTTCTAACTTGTAACTGATACTTCAAAACATAACGTCATAACTTATGATTTAGTTTTATACAGTAAGGTTCTGTTTCTATCAATGTGCATGCTTGAATTGGTCGAAATATTATTTGTAAGCCCTATTACTGCTTGTGATATATATGTATTTCATTTGCTAATTTTCCAGCTGATACGATTAAATTTATCTCAAATTGTAACGTGAACACGTATTACATTACAGACACTATTTTATTTTGAAGGATATTTTTTTTCGGATTTACATAAAATAATAGAAAAAAGTAAATTATTACTGTTATTATTTCTTTGCTAATGTCGCCCAACGTCAGCGTCTGAGAAGACACATCATTCTGGCGCCAATTTTTTATACTACAAAATCTGCAATACTACCAAAGCGTTGTTTTGTCGTACTGTCGCACATATAACGTGAATCTAACATACTACTAAATTTAATTTACTGGATAAACTCATATTATCTAAATCACTGAGTTGGATTAATTGTTGGTATAGATATAGTAACAACGTTGCTTTGCAGATAAGCGTTTCCCAAAATTTATAGCTGGTTTAACATACATACATGCATGCATACGTACATACTTTTGAGTCAGTTTTGAAGCAATTTTTGATCTAAATAAAATATGAATGATACGAAAGAAGTACTCGTATAAAACATCGACCAAGTGCTAGTTGGAGCCTCATAAAAAGGATTCTGTGCTTACGTCATATTTACACCGAAACATGTATCTTGAATGGAGATATTTTTAATATTTGTTATTATAACGGTCTTAATAAATATTTAGAAGCCCTGTAACAAACAAACGGACAACAATCATAGTAACAGAATTCCATTTTCACCCTTTTGGTACGGAATCCTTAAATATTATTAATCTACATATAATTTAACATAATGATTTAAGAAACAATTTATATATATATATATACGTATATATATATATATATATTTATTTATATCTTTGTTCTATGAAAATTACGTGAACATAGTAAAATGCAGACAGGATATTTCATTTATTTATTTTTCGGCTTAAAAAACCCGATGTTTTATTTCGTGGCCTGATACCGGATCACGTTCTTACATTTGAGAAACGTTGTTCTACAGCAATAATTTGTATCCATTTGTGAGTAAACTGTGTACCCACGTTGTATGTACAAACATGTGATATCGCTGAATAAACAAGTGTAATCTTCAAAGGCCATTGAATAAACCTGATTAAACAATAACATTACATGCAAATATTTAATAAACACCAACGAAATAGATTATAAGTAAATTTATACAATTCTAGTCATACATAAATCTTAATAATTTGTGAAGCAATATTACACTTACTTACAAACAAAAAATATATAGCATTTTTAATTGGAATAAAATATATTTTTTATCATTTGAATCACAATTTGTATCAGACGTAAAAAAAATTTCATACGTGAAAAAGTATCGTGTTCGTGATTATAGCTAAATAAAATATGTGTGATATATATCGAAGACTTTCGAATAGTCTCACTTTAAAATTTATTTTTATTATCACTACATTTCTTCTTATTATTTATACATTTAATAGTTATAACAAAATAATTATATAATTTATATACAAAAAAATATAGTTTATTAATTAGATTGTAGCTATATTGTGAAATAATTACCTAGAGCTATTTTTTTTGTATTACAAAATAATTATGTGTAAATAAATGTATATAATAGTAATAAAATAAAAGCAATAATTAAATAATTAAGCTTATAAAAGTAGGAATATGTTTCTCCTGTAAATTTATTCAATGACGTAGTGTAACGGTTTTTATCTTCAAAGTTCTTGTTGCAATACTAAATGTCGTAAGTGCAAAATAAAATAATACATAAAAGTATATTATGAGTATTACTGTCTACCAATCCGAACTTGGCCGGCGTCGTGGGCCTAATCCCGTATTGTGGGGTCCTGAGCCCAATAGTGGGATAGTCAGGGGTTGATATGAATGAATAATTACTGTTCTAGAACCACCAGCAGCTACTAAATACATAAAATAACTTTATCATTAAGTTCTACTGGATACTTAATAGGTCCGTGGTACATTTTTTTTCACATGATTTTTTACACAAGGACAAGCTAACTTCTCATGAGCTTCATATGGATGATATACCCAACTTTTTCTTTTACAAAAAATCTCAGTTGCAGCTAACAGGGATAAGAGGTATAACAGCGTCCACGGTACCAAGGGAAACATATTAGCACACAATTTGTACGACAATGTGGCCGACAATCAGCGACAAAATATAACAATAGCAAACGTTACGCAATGTTGAAGGCCTTAGAAAAGCTTAAAATCTACATCAAGTCACAGTCAACTACTTTAAGGTTGGCCACTAACTTCTCTATCAATCTCACCGTTCCTACGACCTAGGTCTTATAAATACGAGGCCAGACCTGTACTCCATAGGTCCCATCGGGGAGTTTTTTTATACGTATTTAGTAAGTTAGCGCTTGAGTACGAAACCACCTGATGGTAAGTGGCGACATAGTCTTTGATGGTAAAGCGCACTAACTTAATAAAAGCCTATTCACACTGGACTTGAAGACATTTACGTTATAATCAAGCGGGAATACCGACGTGGGCAACTTTTTCCACTCCTTCGCGGTACGAATGATAAAGGACGAGGCGGAACGCGACGTTCGTACGGGCTAGACGGTGTGTTTACGACGAAGGGATGGTTACCCGCCGGCGTCGGCACGTTCGATGGTGGAACGTGGACGGGAAGATTAACTCATGTAATTTCTGCGCGCACTCTCCAAAGCGTATCCTGTATACCGCTTCTTATAAATATCCCAATATTTCTTGTAACTCAAGTTAATTTCATTTTAATTTCCTTGAACTTCCCAACTCTCTTTTCATTGCTTTTGAAGGAGTTATAGAAGAAGTTCTGTGTCTGTAATTGCTCACACGTGCTCTAAAGCGATTTAGTTTTATAATAGTACAATAGTTTCTTAGATCTTACAGCTGTGGTCAGGTTCTGTTTCTTGAATTTTATTCCTTGTTTTAAAAATGCGACAGTCTTCTAGTTAGTACAAGTGCTAGTTACGAGTTATCGTCCTTGTCTGATAATCAAGGGCTTGATCTTTATTAGCGTGAGGTCCAGATGGAGAAGAGGTCGCCAATAAAATATTAAAAGGGGAGGATTATTGTATTTCTGGCTATTTCCATAAAATTAGGCTCTTTTATAAGAAGCAGGTAAACGAGCGACGGGTCTTAACAAGCGATCACCGCCGCCCATGGGTTAATGGACACCAGACTGGGGTGGTACTAAAGCCTACCACAAAAAGAGGAATTAAACCCTGATGCGTGAGGAAGAGAAAGGAACCAGGGAAGCGGGGCATTGCTTAAGCAATCGGAATAACGACATCAACTGATCCCTCTGGGGTGGCAGAGGAAGAATAGGAAGGGTGATGTGGGGAGAAGAAAGAAACTGACTCTCAACTCCCCATCCGAAACACGAGGAATCATTTGATTATGTGGATGCCAGTTAGACAGGCTTCTGATACAAATACTGAACTATCAGCAAAGTCCTACCACCAAGCAACTGACTTTAGTCGCTTCTTACGACATGCTGATTTGCCAGCAAGGAATTTGTATTCTAAACTGTCCTAAAAGAACATAATACGGTAATTCAAATTCTCATATTTTTTATTTATTGTTTTTTATTGAGTTTTAAGCTGAAATAACTCAAAATTATCTTAATGCAAAGTCGACATTTTCTCGCAATTATACCCCGAAAATAAGAGAAAGAATTTTATTGCGAGATTATCATGTCCAAATTCTCTTCGAGGGATCCAAAGATTAAATCGTGCGATTTGTGGAGGATGCCGCAGCGGTCTATATTGTTGCAAAATTATTACGGTTCTGTTTGTACTTAGGAGATAGTAGATGAGATATAAGGATACTTTTTAAGGTTCTGTGAAAATAGACGCATATATTTTTTTACATAAAATAAGTTAATACTTGACTACAATCCCACCTGGTGGTAAGTGGTGATGTAGTCGTAGATGGTAAAGCGCATTAACTTAGAAGCCTATTCACTCTTGTCTTGAAGACACCTACATATATTGTGTTCTTGAGTTTAGTGTGAGTTTAGTCCATAAAACTTTTCCCAATAAAAGAATGACATACTAATCATATCCCGGGACTATTAATTGGGATCATGCATTCATCCAGGTATTTCTTTATAACTTATATAAATAATATTAACAGTCGTATTTGTTTGGGACGTAGAATTGAACAAAAATAAGAGGAAATAAAACATTATATCCTACAGCACAATTTTACAGGAATGAGGTGTATCCTACTTATGTGTATATATCTGTGTTATCTGTACTTTTAATTTTATCACGCGGGCGACGCCGCGGCTAACAGCTAGTTTAATATATATAAAAAATATGACTTCAACCTAATAGTCCATTAGTGAGCTCGGGTCTTTCCTCATACTGAGCCTAGGTACTCCACGTTGCTCCAATGTGACTGGTGGAAGGGTTAGTAGCTAATGCGAGTGCTGGAAGATTTTTTGCCCCCTGATGGTTTCTGACGTGGCTTTACAATTGCTACCTATCCATAACAGCCGGTAGCGACTTTATGTGTTCCGTGAAGCACGGAAACGCTCATAAATTTTTGCCACTAGATTTTAGTTACCACTTTTAGTCACCCATCATCGTACAGACGTGACCGTGGCGACTGGTGCTTAACTTTTTCGATCATTTCGGGAGAAAATATGCCGCTTTGAAAGGATATTTAATACATATTTACACAGCAGTTGGTTGAATCGTTCGGTATCGAATAACGGTGGAACGACTGGACGCGGTGGGCTACTCCAAAAAACAAAAATAAAACAGGCAGCCGTTTAAAATAAGTAAAAAAAAATTTTGGTCTCATTTTATTCCTATAACATCTTTGTATCAGAAATTTATTGAAAACAAGCTTTTGCCAATGGATATTTCCGCGTAGTACATCCCCTACCTACCCTCTTCAAATAAAAAAAGAAAGCTAAACCTAAAAACCTAAAGTAGCCTATATTTTCTTAAAGTAACTTAGTTATTCCTAAAGAAGCCTATGGTTTCCTAAAGTTGCTTATGTTTTCCTAAAGTTTTATTCTAGCTCAATTCTAAGTTTCATCAAAATCGGATGAGTAGTTTAGGCGTGAAAAGGTAACAGGCAGAGTAACAACATATATGTACATACATATATGTGTATACATATATATGTACATACATATATGTGTATACATATATATGTACATACATATATGTACGTGGGTAAGTCCACCATCTTGTAATAAATCAGTGTGTTTGTAACCAGCTTGCGTTTCACTCATCCCCGCTATCTGCATACTTGACACAGACAACTAAGATATTATTACGTCAAATCTCGTGGAAAGATCTAGATTTGCAACCGGCTTATCAATGAAACCCCTTCTCAAAATATCATCCTTGTGTAACAGCTTATGGTTCTTACAAATTACTTTGCATGAGCTTTACAGCTTCTTGAGGCGTTAAACTTGTATTTAATTGCTTTATCTACAGACATTTTATGATTTTATAACTCTGTCTTTCGTCTGCGTTACTTCATAATTCGATAAGACGAAACCGCTACAATTCAATGGCACCTGAATAATGTATGCGAAGTAATATAGTAGGTTCGATTCCTGCCAGGGCCAGTTACGTGACACATTATGTCGTGACATATTATGTTCTTTGTGTCGTATACCCTACATATACATACATATATGCGTCTACTAAATTAAATTACCAAACCCCAATCCCACGATGGCAGAAGGGAACTGAAGTCAGCTGCTCGGTGGTTTGCGGCAGGATTGTTATCTTTTTATAAAGCTCGTCTGGATGGTTAACACTTTCTTGCTTTAGACTGCCGCACAAAATATTCGTCGGGTTTCAATTGGATTTTAGTAGCTACTTTTCTACTTCTTCTTTCTCCCTCTATTCGGCCCTTCTATTTTGCCTGATTATAATATAAAAAAGGTTCAGAGTACAGAACCATCTGGTGGCTAGCAATGACTTTGCTACGATATGGTTGCGTCACAGTCAAATTAACATCACCAACCGCAGGTATGGCGTTAACTATTGTTAGTTTGGATTCAATCCGTCGATGGCGCACTACTGAGCACGGGTCTCTCCTCATACTAAGGAGGCCTAGAGCATACTCCATCACGCTGTTCCAATGAGATTAGTAGTGGTGAGAATAGGGGTTAGAGGCCGACTCAAGTGTCAAAAGATTGTTAACCGCCCGACTGCCTCCGACATGGCTTAACGATTGCTATTTAACAGCAACAACCGGGACCGACTGATTTACGTGCCCTCCAATGCACGAAAGCGTTCATGAATTTTTTGCCAGTAGCGGTCACCCATCCTCCTACCGACCGCGTCACTGTTGCTTAACTTTTTCGATCGCTTTTTCGATCGATTTAACTAATCGAAACAAGCTACGAGTATGAACGATTGTTCGTTTACGTCACGCCAATCGGTAAGTAAATAAAACGCTCAATAACCTCTCTGACCGAAGGAATCCCTCTTAATGGTTTCATATTCAAACTATTCTTCGCCATGACGATCAAATAAGATAATCCGAATCGTAAACCAAATTGTTTCAAACAATTTCCATTAAATTAAAATAATCGTAGCCCTAATACAAATAAAAACAACAACAAAACAACACAAGACCTAATCGTTCGCAATCAAAATTGGATTTTATTACATAAAGTTTTGGTTCAAAATGGAATACATTATATTTGAATACTTGGACTGTTTAGCCCAATTCTATTTGAGAAAGATACACAATGAATTTAACTCAAACGACCAGGGTATTAACTGAAGTTGTATACGTTCCATTACAGAACCAATGATCTGTAATGGTTTTGAATTGTTTTTCAATAAAAATTGTACGTCATGCTTAAGAAGAAGTGTTTATTGCCTGACAATTATTTTGCACCAACAGCCGGCCCAAAAAACCTACTAACTCCTATTTCATGGTGTCAGCCTAAAATGTCAAAGAGGCGAAAGATAGGGTTGCCAGCGTGTTTCAAAGTTTAAAAAGCATATTAGTAGAAATAGAATAATGTATTTTTTTGTTGCGGAACTGAACTCGGCGTCACAAAAATTGTACCTCTTTGATTTTTACAATCAAGCGCTCCCAGAAACTAGTGCATAGATTCTACTAAACTAAAAATATGTATATCATTCAAAAGGGTGTTTCAATGACATTAAATAAACAGATAACATAACAGACAGATAACATTAAAAAAACAAATAAAGTTTATAACCGGGGAACATTTAACAAAATGTTGATATAATGCTCATTATAATGAGCATTCGTTAAGCTACCTTAAAATGATATGAAAAGACTTGTCTAGGTAAAACATGGATCATTCGCTACCGCTACCACTTTAAAGTGTACACACCGGAACAGCATAGTCAAGACACTTATACCTGAAGATGGATACCACCGCTGACGAAGCAACTTCAGTCATTGCACTATTGCCATCAGGATTGCAGCAGGTTGATGGTGGTCGACAATTGAATCTGAGTCTAGTTCGGTTAGTATTTCAACGGTCTCAACACTGGTGGCTACATACGAAAACGTGGATCTGAAAGAAAGCGTTTGGACGACGAAGCGACATTGGAGAGAGACGACCGCCTTATTGTCTCTACATCGTTGCGCAACCGCATCGATAATGTTGTTGAGGTGCAACATCAGCTCCAATCAACTCGTAGCACATCGGTGAGCATCTCTACTAATAAAAGAAGGTTAAAAGAAAGGCAGGTTTTGTTGGCGACGGGTTCATGTCAATGAATGACAACGCCTGTTGCCACACCGCACCTTTGTACGTGATTACATGGAAAAGGTTGAAATGCCTGTTATGCAGTGGCCAGCACGAATCAAAGACTTTAACCCTATCGAGCACCTCTGCTGCAACGATGTAAAGAGGCGAATGCCGGCATGAGATTCTGTTTCCACTACTCTCCAACAGCTTCAAGATGCTGTGGCAGAAGAATGGGAGAATATAACCTAAGAGGAAGTGGTGACCCTCGTCAGGTCCATGCAGGATCGCATGGAAGCCGTTATAAAGGCAAAGAGTGGAAACACTAGGTTTTAAGGCTTTTTTTTTGTTTTTTTTTTTCATTAATAAATTCTTTATAGATTTTTAGTTTTAACATTTTTTTTGTAATGAAAAGATGAAAATCACACATGTTTGATAAGTTTGTAATGAAAAATTTAATTACCCTTCGAATTACGCCCTACAATCATATACTTAATATTGATAAAAAGTTAGCAAAGGTAAGGTTGAATTTTTTAAAGGTGCCATTTTTATGACGCCGAGTGTATATTTTGATGATTATAAGAGTGCAGACTATCGGCCAATTTTCCGAAAGGACAATCATTTATAATTCACGACTAATCTGTTGTTATTCGTTATATAATGATCATTATATAATAATGATCTAGGTTGATTTACTTCGTTTTTGTTTAACAGTGAAAAGTATAGTGGAGTGGAAAATATTTAAGTCTTTATAACAGTATTCCCAACCCTAGCAAGTAAACAGCTGCAGTTTTTAGGGATTTAACAACATTAAAATCAATAATACCATAAAGTTGGTAATATTTTTTCTGT
This sequence comes from Asbolis capucinus, assembly GCA_018249125.1. Taxonomy (NCBI): domain Eukaryota; kingdom Metazoa; phylum Arthropoda; class Insecta; order Lepidoptera; family Hesperiidae; genus Asbolis; species Asbolis capucinus. Next base: position 17,649 of record DWJZ01001726.1, read on the forward strand.
TTTGGTTGATTAGTTGAACATTATTATATTTTTGGTTGTTCAATTCTACTCTATTTTACGTGTGTCAACCTTATACCTATTTACTGGGTTTATCGATTTTGATTCAATAATTGTGTTATTATAGTAAATAATCGAGTTTTTGGATCTGAAAATCGATGAATTACGATTATGATTGGATAAATTTTTTTTTTTAATTGAACCTACCTATTACCTGCCTACTAACTAACCTCCGACAGGTCGGTTGGTCTAGTGATTAGTAAACCTGACCTGAACCTGAAGATCATAGGTTCGAATCCCACGCAGGTCAAACTTATCTGTGATGTAGGAATGTTTGGTATTAATAATATATTTATCAGTTCCCTGATCACCATAGTACAAACTAACGCTTAGTTTGGAACCAGTTGGCCGTGTGTGTGTTGTCCAAAGATAGATTATTATTATATGGTTAACTACACAACACTTCTTAGTTGTGATACTGAGCAACACCATCCTATTTTTTAAAAGCTTTTATTTAGCTTGTAGTGTGTTTGTATATTAGTATGTTAGTATATTTGTTTGTTACGGGACAAATCTTTCGATATTAATTAGACCCTCTTAGACGACTGAGCTGAAACTTAACACACTGCTGCAGTTCCGACGACAATGCATTTTTATGATGAACATGACTACATACTACGTTCAGGATTGGCCCCAGACAAGGGAACTCCTTAACGATTAACAATACAGTTATAATTTTTTTGTGTATTTTTTGTATTATCAATCATTTAAGCTTGATTTTAAATATTTTAATAAACCTTCTTTGATCTCGCTTCTCAATATTACCAATCCGTTTGATATATGAAGGAACCTCGTGAACGGTAATTATTGTAGAATATTTTAATGAATTGTAATAAACATAGAAACTCAACTGATTTTATATATAACAACAAATTATCAGGTGAAGTTATCTTTTTTTACTTTCTATAAATTAGTACTCGACCAGTACCCCGCTTGATGATAGGTGGTGATGTTGTCTTAGATGGTAAAGCGCATTAATCTAGTAAAAGCCTATTCACTCTTGACTTGAAGACACATTGTAATCGAACGGAAACACTGACGCTGTCAACTTATTCCAGTCCTTCGCGGTACGTATGAGAGAGGACGTAACGCGACGTTCGTGCTGGTGGAATGCTTACGATGAAGGGATAAATCTGTACTAATGTTATAAAGCTAAAGAGTTTGTTTCAACGCTTAGTACTAACTAACTTAGGGATTAGGGCCCGAATTTAGAATAGAAATTCTTTTTGTGTAATTAACCTTGCAAGGTTTGACCCGTAACAAACAAATACACAAACATACACTGCAAGTTAAATAAAAGCTTGCAAAAAAGGTTCCTTTAACAAATTTTTTGATGGCGAATCCATGTATGTATAAAGAAGGTCAGTAGACTAGGTACTTTCCTTTGTAGCAAAACAGTATAAATACGACGAGAAAATATATTCATTTATTAACTGAAACAGTACATGTGACATGTCTATAAGACAATTTTTTTAACAGTGACAAATACAATACAAACACTTTATGCACACCACAGGAAATAAGTGCAATAATTTCACAGAAGGTACACGATAAGTTATGATATACAAATTAGCTATCTTATCGCTAAGAGCAATCTCTTCCAGACAACCACTGGAAAGAGAACAACAATATTATGAGAGAAAATGACAAATCAATACTTATTACTTTTCATTACAAAAATAAATGAAAACTATAATGTTGGTTGCCAACACCATTAATGGCATTCAACACAATATTTTGGGTCATGTCGTCACAGATTACAAAAAATATTATGCACTCCGAAAAAAATGTGAAATTGATTTAGGTATATGGCGCAAAATATGACACTAGAGTATGTAGACTCTTATATATACCTAGGCAAACAAGTCTTATTTGCTAAACAAAGCAACGTGTAGGAATAGATAGAAGAATTAAGGGGCGTGGAGAAAATTCTGGACGCTGAAAGAAATGATGAAAAAACCAAGGCCGGTAAAAATTAAGAGAAAGGTCATGAATTCAACTGCCATCACTCACATACTCTTGCCAGCATAGAAAGAGAGGAAGATTAAAAACTAGACGACATTGTTGCAGCTGCTGGCAAACAATGGATGGAAAAAGCCACAGATAGAGAATACTGGGCATCTCTGGAGGAGGCCTTTACCCACAATTGAAAGGGGTTGACCCAAGACTCAAATCTGAAATTACAATGTATATTAAAAAAAAATCACAATTTTCATATTTTATATTTCAATGTTAAATTCTCTAATTATTTACATACAATTTCAATACATATTTAATTCAGAATCAAATATAAATAATAATAATTAATTAATTATAATAAATCAATAAATAATAATAATTAATTAATTAAAATAACAAAATTCTGCATGTTATAATCAAATAACGTAAAATACAATGATTTTATCATGTACTTTGCAATGATGTAAAAGATTTGTAACTTAATTTAAGAGTGAAATAAAAAGGCTTTCTATTTATTATTTATTTACTATATGGCGCGAGTAAGTGCGATACAATGGACAAAGCAACCCGTCTGTCTCATTAGACATTTCTTTAGAAAAAATGGCACGTTGATTATAAAGGCTCGCTATACCTGCCCTAAGGCCTTAAGTCCTTAATCCTAAGTGCTTTTTTGGAACTCCAATGTCTCCTTGGTCGAATTAAAGGGCAAATATAAAGTGATATTCAACTTTCCAAACGTATATTGTGAAAAAATTTCACCATCCAGCTGTTACATATTAATTTCACACGTGACTGGCACTTTACCAGCGGCTTTTTCATAATATACTTTCCTCTTAAATGTCCAAACAATAGTCAACTTTATCAGTAAGTAAATAAGGCATATTTTAGATCAGAACTATATGAAGGCCGTTAGGTGATGGTTATATTATACGGATGAATTCAACTTTGTTTTTATTAGATATACAGAAGTTTTATAAGGTTTTCTTATTCTTAAGGTTCATTTTGGTACAGCTGACTTTACGGCTGAAGTGACAATGTCACGTATAGTTGGAGACACCGATGGGAAAGAAAAATCAGAGTGGACAGAGACCAGATTTCGTACGTTTCCTTGCCCTTGTCGGTGTTCCCGTTCAATTACAATGTAAATGTCTTCAAGTCAAGAGTGAATATGATTCTAAGTTAATGCGGTTTACTATCGAGGATTTTACTTACCATCAGGCGGGATCGTATTCAAGCACTAGCTTATTTAAGATAAAAAAAAAATACTGGAAAACCTATATTCCTTTATATCTTAGAAAAAAATGACGATCTTCAAGGAGCTGAACTTTTCGCAAATCATTCCGAAGAACTCTTTCAATTGAATTATATTTCAAACACAACTATATTAAAATTGGTTCATCCCTTTGGGAAATGCAATGGCGCAGACGTATAACAAATACTAATACGATGTTTTACGCCCTTACATACTCGTATGCATCTGTTAAAATTGGTTTTAATTTACTTAGTATTTCTAACTAAAATATACGAGAGTACGTTACGACTTGTACTAACAATAAACCCACATATTTGGATGTATCAGGTGTTGCTATGTGGAAATCCAATGTTACGGAGTAAGGATAACCACACACCGAACGGAAAAAATATATGTTTTAAGGATTATATTTTTTCCGATGTCTAAATTTTTTTGGCGTCTCACGCATGTTGCATAGCGTTTATTCGATAATTTTACTTAAAACTAGCTGTACCCGTAGCTTGGTTTAGCCACATAAATTGTTTTTTTATTACTTTTGGACCAAAAACTCCCATATACGAGTACATGAGGCACACTAAAAGTTTTGTAATTCTAGCTAATCGAAACTATTTGAATTTCGAATGTCATATTTTCTTAAAACGTTGCAACCTTCTTGGTGATAAAAATAAAAAATTGGCGGGAAATCATTGGTCAATTGTTTTTTATCACACATTTAAGTTCTACGTACGCAACGAAAATGAAATTAAGTCGAAAAGATTTTAGAGCGATGACTTTGTATGATTTTAAAAGTTTGCGCAAGACTGTGCAGATTGTCTTCAAATGCTCTTGGGAGAGAAGCACCTTGGTTGAGCACCGTGAGGCGATGGTTTGTTGAATTTGAGAGAGGTCGGGTTTCTTTACATGACGAATTTCGTGAAGGGCGACCTTCAACTGCCGTCAACGTGCCGTTCCCGGGCCACATTATTGCCCGCGGGCCTGGGGTTGAGCAGCCTTACTGTAGTGGTCGCAAACATCAAACTCACCACAATAGAAGCCTCACATCAAAATCTGTAAAAGTTTTTACACCTAGAAATATCAAAAGGACAAATATAAAATATAATCTGTTATCGCCCTTCGCCA
>DWJZ01001727.1:0-22033 GCA_018249125.1 Asbolis capucinus
GTTATGCTATTAAATTTTAGCTAATATTACACGTCTGTATTTTTAACACAGCGCCATCTATTAAACACTCACTCAATTCAGTGGACAGATATCGACATCTGTTGGAATCGTTTGGAACTAATAGCTAATCATGTCAGTCGTATAATAAACAAATAATTTGCAATAATATGATATTGTGACTATAAATTGAGATGCAGGCTATCCTATCTTTCAAGTTGGATCAAACTGCACACGGTATGCAAAATTTCATTAAAATCGGTGAAGTAGTTTAGGAGTCCATTGCGGACAAACAACGCGACACGTAATTTATATATATTAAGATATAATCAGTGTAAGGACAGTGACATGGTAATATGTGGTGGACTGGTCCTTAGTTCTCCTAACGCATGGAAGTCCCAGAAAAGGGTATGACCGTTACATCCTTTTTTCAAAACCATTCAATTTTTGACCTCTGTAACTTTGTGTTGAAAAATCCCACCTTTTTTCTTTGTAACTTTGTGGTGAAAAAACCCACCTCAACTATAAACTAGAAAATTCGGTGATGGACTGTTTGACGTCTGTGGGTTGAAGGTTTCTGTCAGAGCAAATGAAGACAGATGGGCGTTGGAGATGACGTGTATAAAAAAGCTCGATGTGGTGATTGTTGATCCCACGAGACCCTTCGCATTAAACTAAGCTCTGACATTTACTTTTACTGCAGGAATACTAATCCGGCTAGCGGCTAACGACTGAGTGAGTACGCCCGCCTGAGTAAGCAGAAGTACAGAGAGCTAACTTCATATAAACGCGAGCGAGTTGTAACAGCTGGGCAGACCTGGCTATCCCCACTCATTGGATTTTATACGTTATTATGAACGATATGAGAGATTACTGACTTCCCGAAATCGCGACGTGATGTTGCTTACTGAATATTAAAACCTAATCCTAGACATCAATTGGGTATGCCCTACCATCTACATGAGGTTACTTTCTGATAAATCGCTATCAGGTTTTTGTGATTTCGCCCCAGTCTTCTTTTAGATGACAGGTCCTGCCTTCTTGCATTTATAACAAGTTTTTATCCTTCTGGAATTTGTTAAAATAACTACATGTACATGACATGACTTTATTGATTGGAATTGAGTACGATGATCATTTTGTAATAATTGACGATAAAGGCAATGGCTGCAGGATGCAGTAAGGCACAGCTGGGTCGTTCGTTCTTCGTTATTTATACAGCTCACCCACGCCAGGATCGATTGCGTCGGCGTGTCGTCGTGCCGGAGTTTGTATGAATCTGGGTGTCTGTTCGGTCCGTCGTCGTGGGTCCTGGCGCGGCACACAATGCGGCACGGTGCCGCGCCCTCTCTAGCGGGAACATGGCGCGCTGTGTCGAGAGCTTCGTGTTTGAAATGTGTAGTACTCCCGACCAGCCGCCATCCTTCGGTGATGAGCAGCACTTATTAAAGGAATACCTTATTCCCACCAGTATAGCACCATAATGTAGTAATTGAAATTTACTTTCGTTTCAAAAGAATAAAGTGATTTCTTTTATATCGAAGCTTGCTTGCCCTATCCACTGGATCGAATTTGACGAAAATTGGTATAGTAATAGACTTGAATTGGGAACAGACAATTTGGGAAAAATATAGGCTAACTTTTTTGTTAAAAGAGACATGATGGTGTTGAAATAGGCGATGAAAATTGTACGGAATTTTGTCATCGTCGCAATTTTACCTTTGTGAAGATGAAATATGATGACTCGTGGACAAAATACAGATTTTATCGTACAAGTCTAACCTTCATTTTGTTGCTCACCACCTTGTGGTGTTACAATAGGTACAATACGCACTCTCCCTGTATTAATGGCGAGTGTCACTGCAGCTGTGTATTACAAAGCAAATGTTTTTTCATACAACTTTTCTACGACTATGCAGAAAGGTGTCGCGGACAAGTCTCTTAAACTAACGAGGCTTTATGTTCCTTACGAGTACAGTAGAGGTCGCGACTTGTTCCACAGGAGACCATAAAGTGACCCTCTACAATGTTTTCCACTTTCTATGGGATTGGTATAAAAGACTAGGCAATGAAATCTTAGATAATGAAGCGCAGCAATCTCAAAATATTAAAAAATATTTAAGTATAAAATAAATTAATAAAAAATAAATTGGACAACTCACATACGGTCATCTGACCCCAAACTAAGCGTTAGCTTGTGCTATGGTGACCAGAAAACTGATAAACATACATATATACTTTTAAATAGATAGTTAAATATTATGTTAAATAGTTAGTTATTAAAGTTTATAATAGTAGCAGGAGGCTCTCGAGCCATCCGTACTGCGTCGTGGCTGGTCGTGCCGCGGCGTTACCGGCGCTCGCAGTCTCGCAGCAGCGAGTCAAGGCCGGCTGTCGAGTAGGTCGGAGGATCGAGGTTTGAACCCACGACCTTATCTGTAACGTATAAAGGTGAAAGAAGTCGTTACTCATGGTGCTGATAGACAACGCCTCGTTCGTTGGATTCCATCCGTCAGCGCAACAAACACTGCTAATATAAATGGCGTATCGGAAGTCAATAAACAATATGCTTATATTTACTACTTTACGTAATACTAGAAACTGCTTCGCTCCGGAAGAACCAGTTGCCAGAAAAATGTAGTTATTGCATATAACTGTTACTACATTGACTATTGTCAGACATGCCGTGTCGCACACTTATTTGTCAATATTATACGGACATAGCATTAGGTTATTCTTATCATAAAAATGCATTGTCATCATGACGAAAGGCTTATGCTAACTTTCAGTTCCATAGTGTTAGAAGAGAGTATAATTAAGCTTACAAGATTTGACCGGAATACTTAACAAACAAATATACTAACATACAAACATACATTTAAAAAGTACAAGTTAAATAAGAGCTTAGTAAATCGAAGAGGTCGCCTTACTTACCACGCCAATGTAGCGATAGCACAAAAATGATTTGTCCCGGCAGTTTATCTTTTGGATCTAAAACCAAAAATAAGTTGTAAGCCTCTTTTTAAGGAATTAAATTTGTTAACCCTACCTTGCATTTATATCTTTGAGAGACAATACTTGCGATATTGTGAAAACTCATATGAACCTGTTTGAAAAAAGAAAGAGTTTGTGATTTTCACATGTAGACCTATCTGAATAGGTTAAGGCTCCCACCGTGCAGGACAGCACTGCGCTCTAAGAATTAGTACCATATGTATGTGAAAATTTATAATAAATTGCCTGGAAATATAAATGAACAAAGCACTAGATTTACAAAGCATCTATATGATTGGCTCGTTTGTCAATGTTTTACAGCCTACTAGAAATAGCGCTCTCTCGCTGTGGAAGCAGATAGGACGAACACTATCCAATGACTGTTCTCGTTATATAATCTACAAACAGCACAGCTGTGTCCAAAGTGGTCTAGAGGTTTCAGAGATGCCATACAAACTTTAAGGAACAAGGCGGTTTTTTAGGAAAAAAGTATCCTATAACCGTTGTCCTTACGTAAGCTACTAACACAAAATTTCGTCTACTCGTATATTGATCCATTGGTTTCGGAGTTGCCATGCTAAACCTATCCGGAGACACAGCAGTTACCTGGGAAAAATTATCCTATCCAAAAAAATATTTGGTCTCTATAAACAAAAAAAAACACCCTGCATACAATTTAAAAAATACAATACACTGTGACTACTACAATTACTGCAAATAAATAAATCAGTTGTCGTTATTATAGTCCAAACACTGTAAACACAAGTATACCAACAGTAATAAAATTATTTACAAATATTGATTGGCTTTGAGTATCTAAATTTGTTTTTACTTTAATGAAAATAGCCAACAAACGAGCATTGACCACTTGATGTCAGCGTCACTCATTCATACACCACCAGACGCATGAATGACATGTTTATTGACCAACGAATCTCTCTCACGAAATCGACTCTCAATGTCTAAGCCGGAGTCCCGGTCAGTCACGAGTCATGAGGCGGCTGACCAAATTAATAGACAACTCAAAAAGTTAAGAATACCATTAATAATATTAATAGTTGGACGATAATAGCCATATTACAATCATTATGTGGACCCGTACCGCCACAAAGCCTGTTACTGTCACCACTTACAACCGTGATCCTCCATGTGATGCTGTGTAATACGTATTATCACCAAAATCGCAATATCATTGTAATTCTCACGAAATGGGTAGCTGAACTAAGCTATTTCAAATCCGATGTGAGTTGACATGCTGAAGGAACCGCTTGGACACACATACAGCATAATGCCCGCAGACAGTCCGCTCACAGCAGAGCTGCCACCGCCGGGCAGGCAGCTCTGCTGTAAGCGGTACACCGGCCGTGTCCTGTCATATCGCAGTGATCGCTCGCGCACTCTATATTACATTCTACGCACGTTTTAAAGTTCCGAAACACAGAGTACCCACAGCATCTTATACATTTCTTGGACCGTCGATCTGTTTGTCATACCTTTCAAACCGTATCTTGAGTTACAGAAGATTCCATACTATAGCTCATAATACAAGTAAAATCAAGTTAAAACGATTGCGACGTAAATATTGAACAGTGGTTCGGAATGGAGCTCTCCTCGTATCGACTCACTCTCGACTCAAAAATGTTGAAAGAAGTTTTTCCTCCAGTGTCGGCCATCAGTCGCCAACAGTGGTCTAGTTACACGCTCAGGTTTATTGACTTTACCCACACCAATGTTTATTTCGTCTTAGCATTCGCCACATTTTACATATTATTCAAATAATTCTGTTACACATATCATAATAACGTATCCACCGAGCACGGCGAGCGCTTGCTAACCCGGACAGTGCTGGCTGCGCCGTGGACAGCTGATGTATTCTAATATTTAATGTCTAGAGCTAATCCTGTCTGTGGATCTAAATTTTCCGTCCAATAAATTTTATATTTTACACTCTGTTAATTTTTACGACATTTGCGTTATCATTTTCTCTCTGCGGAGTTTTTCAAGAATGCTCGTTTGTATTTGGCCGTGCTGGCCACAATGTTGGTGCTCTTCTTAATCATGTTTGAACATCAGCTTATAAACACGCTTTTACACATTGCCACTGAACCAATTTTGGTGATTATTAGTAAGTTGACTATTATATTATTATATTAAATAGGCCATTAAGTCGTTATAGACCTGTACTAAAGTAATAACAAAAGTCTACTTGTTATCGCAATTCAACGCTCTAAGGGATTGAAATCTGGTATGAAAGTGTGTATGTAAATTCCTTATCGTCAAATATAAAACCATCAAATTTATGAAGATAAAAAAACTAATATTTGTTTACGCGTTTTGTTACCCACGGGAGGTCTAATAGTTGATGAAAACTGTTCCTCGCAGACGTAGTTAAAATGTATCTAGACAATGTAATCAGCTTATGTAAATGTAAAATAAAATAATATATGTATATTAATTGTAATTATATGATAGACAATGTCTAAATAAGTATTTTGATTACATTGATGAATGTCGACGAGCTTGAATTGGGGGTGAGTGGTGGGCTGCCCTGGTGCGGGTCTGGTCGGCAGGGGTGCAGCGACCTGCTGCGGCCGGTCCACCGTCCGCGACATCTGCGCGTGTTATCTGTGCGCTCGCCGCACGTGTGCGCGAACAACTCGCTCTCAATGTCGGTTACACTTTTCATTTCACTTGCTCTCCGACGCTGCTCGCTAGTTCTTCGATTGTCTAATATCACCCGATTAATTATCACTGCCACTCTGAATTCCTTGTTGAGTCCATGCCTTATATATGTTAATTTATAGGGAATTACAATGTTTTTGTTGAGCGTTGTTACGTGTTTAACTGTCCGAGAAAGTTCGATTTGTTTAATTGCCATGTGATGATAATGGAACCATAACTTTTAGTTCGTGTCTTAAAGTCTTCAGTTCCACCCGACTCGTTACCATCATTTATTATCAGATCGGATCACAGTCGACCATTATAGTTTTCTTCCAAACAAAATTGGACGCAATCGCAGAGACACTAGGACTACGATATTTTGCTTTAACATAGTTTAAAACAGTGTACACGAACGTGAAAGATAAACGCTAGTGATCGTCACGAGCGCTGCCCCGGGGCGGGCGGAGACAGTGGGGTCGGCTATTTACCTAGCTGGAGGCACATATGGCGGTGACAACGCTCCCCAAAGGAATCCTATACTGCCGTAAGGCAAATTACCTAGTCACAGGCGACGCGAGACGCGCGCCGCGGCCGCAAGCCGCACGCCGCACGCCGTACGCCGCCAGTCGACCGTTAGGTAAGCCGGTGTCTGCGCAGTGCGTCACTGGCTGGCCATGTTCACTAAAAGTGCATCGCACACTATGCAAAGCTTGCTGCATACGAAATGCAAGGCCGGGGTGTTATCGAAAGTCCGACAAAAACGTTTCGTAATGATGCATAACGATGTTACCATAATGGAGTCGCTGTTATTCGCTTCGCTGGACGAGGAGCGTGTAAATCTCTCAAAATTGTATCGCGCAAAAAGTTTTTAACGAATCCCTTCTTAATATTTCTAACTTACGTATTATCTTTCGCTTCATTCGGTTTGTTTAACTTGAACTGTCCAACTGGGTACACACATTTTGTAAACATGCATTACTTAATTTTAACTTGAGACTCAACTTTACTCAATAACCCTCATTATTTCTCCACCCAGCCGCCAAACGATTCACAACATTGTGAGGGCTTTGGGGTTTGAGGAGACTATTTATCTTAAGGCCAATACATATCGGTGATGAGGGAATGGCTCGTCTGATCAATCGTTAGTTCTATGAGAGCACATGAGTGGAATAAAAGTGGAAACGTCAGCTGTTTAAAGTGCAGCGAACATGCATAAGGGCGTGTGTGCTCTCGGCTTTCGCCATGTCTATAAATCACTGGCGCCGCACCGCACCGCACCGCACCGCGCCGCGCCGCTCGCCGTCATATTTGTACAATAACATTAATAGTAGTTTCACAGTTAATTACGGGGCATTCAATCAACATGCTCTGTTCTGTTCGATTGTAACATCGACAGGCTGACTCGTGTAATTCTGGTACATGGCATGTTGTGTTAGCATATTGCAAACGAAACATAACACGATTTTGGAGAAATTTCACTTTTTTACGCGGTTCTGGATATAACTACTGTTTTAATGTTTATTTTTGTTTTCCGTTTATACAAATTTAGGGCCTTATGATTATTACACGGCCCGGAATAACAGATAAATACATAGTTTTATTGCATACAATTTTCGTTCGGGAAAAGTACTTTGTTGAATTGAGTAGGTTGATACTTAAGTATTTTGGAGTGGGAGACGAGTCTGCCGCCAACGATAAGTCTCGACGGAGTTCTGGTAATCTTTACGAGATAAAATTGAGAAGATAGCGGATAAGATAAGTTCCATTTGTAATTTTCCTGTTGTCCATTATAAACCTTGATGAGAGACCGAGATTACGACTATTAAGTGCATGATTAATAGTTAATACTTGCAGCAAACAAAGGTTATGCATGGGCCCGTCATCAGGTTACATGCAGTAGTCGAAACTTGACTACTCGCGACAGAGTTGACAGCGGGAAACATTTAAAATCCTTAAAACACGCCGTGTGACGTCTCCATTGATACGAGTGCGCTCGCATCGAGAAGGAAGCGCAACTTTACTAGGTCATAAACTTAGTAGAGTTGACATTACGAAACGGGGATAAGGTCGATCGGCGAGTTAACAATTGGGTCGCCCTTTTGTTACGGCAACGTGCAGTGTGCGTGTGTTCTGTGCTCGTCTACTGAAATATTATGTGCATGTGCTTTCCGATGGATTGGAGCATTACGGTTCACGAAGCATGAGCTCGCACGAAAGAGATGGTGTGTGGGGAATCTATCCCCCATGTTTTACATTTGCCTTCGTTTGTGGTAGCCATGTCGTGTGAAGTCTGAGTGGCGATGTATAGCCTCTTCAAAGGACTTGTACTTCATTCAAGGGTGGCTGGGTTTACGTCATGGTCTTAGATATTGGCGATGTTATTTATCATGTGAATTGCTTGTTCTGAAACTAGTTTAGATACATCTTTTTCAACAAATTACTATCTCTTCTTTTCGTAAAAAATGATGACAAAATATGTATTCCGAGATCATTAATTTGATTTTTTAAATAAAAATATCTTTGGTCAACTCACCCACCATCATTTGAATCCAAACTAAGTGTTAGCTTGTTCTGTGGTAATAAGACAACTGATAAACAAACGTGTATATATATATGTTTTAAAAACATGCTTATGTATACACCCAGACAGAAAGAACAAACAAACATTTCTGCTCATTATAGAAAAGTTCTACCTGGGTGGGAATCGAACCCACGACCTTCGTTGTAGCAGTCAGGTTCACTAACCACTGCACCAACCGGCCTATTATACATTTGTAATAATGCTAATCTTAACCTTATCCTTGCAACTAATGTCAAAAGAATCCTGAGCTTTTAATAATTTTATTACGATATTTGTCCATATTTTATTTATAATTACAACATTAGAACTTGAATGTTAAGCGGTTTCATAACTCGCGTTACCCAAATGACGATTGTAGCGGTGGCTCGCGTGTACACGGCCTTATTCTCTCCATGACCGACCATAATCAGCGCAGGCCTCTCGGAGGTCGATCGTATCTCATCGTCCCGTCCACGGTGCATGACGGTGCTCGGTGACGTCATGCTCACCGACTACCACATGAAGTACCTACACATTATTTAAAGTGTAATTCCGTCGCACTTATGTAGGTACATCCGAAGACACTCAGAACTTAAATAATGCAACTAATTTTAGAATGTGACGACCTTTTCATGCGTTGTTTAGGTCGCTGTTGAGAGGACGAAACTATACTTGGATAAGACGAGCAGGAGTTCGGGGTGAATGCTGGGGGCGACCTTCGCGCCGCTCCACCGAGTAGGGTGAATCTTGTGCGCAGGTCCGAGCGGTGGAAGGCGGTGCTCAAGGGCAGCACGCGATCGTGACCGACCTCGATAAGGACTGCCGATTGCAGTCTCGTTAACATCCAAAGGCAGCGCGACCACGACACAGTCGCTAGGCAGACCCATTTATTCATTGTGTAGAGTTATTAGGATGTAAAAATACGTCATAAAGGTTGGTTGGGTGAGTGAGCCCATACCTACCTTGAACAATAGTAGGTATGGGCTCACTTGTCTGAGCTCCTTTCTATCCGTAAGCTCCGTAACACTCGGAGACATGAGATATCAGCTGTCTAAGATTACACCTAATATGTAAATGATTTAACCAACTTAAGTCTGTCCGAGGCAGCTAAATAGTCCTTCATGTAGCGGCGTTCTCTAGCCTATTTAGTCCTACTAAAATAAGTTAATTCTCTTTACTTAAATGTTGGGTAAACCGTTTTAATAGAAAGATTTATTGTTTATAGGAAACCTGCTAAACCAGAATATCTTGTGCTGAACGAATACAAAACAATGTTCATTTCCCTATGGTATTTTCTAAAGATTACTTATAATATTTTGCGGACTCCTTATTTTTTGTTTGCTACAAACTTCAACAGGCGGCCGAATGCCACCCTAAAAGGCAACTACTGTAACGCGGTGTAACCGCATAGTACTCGATCTTTTTTTAAGATACCATTTATATATTTATGTTAGTCATATTAGTAAATACATATTATTAAGTATTTTTAAAATGAAATGATAACCGTTTACACTTTGACGATATCGGTTTGAGCGTTGTTGCTGGGCTCAAATTCTGCATGCACCCATAATTTACAAAGAACTGTGCGTATCAGAAGTTGAATATCTCTCGTTTTGAAGGAATACATTGTGGGGGAACCTGCACTCCAAACAGTCCTCCATAAAGTTCTTAAAACTGTGTTAAGTACAGCAGATCTCAGCGTGGTGGACTGTGGCCGTGACCCCTCACAATGTGAGTGGAGAGCAGGTGCGTGCAGAAGGATGTGACGCTCAGGATCTTTCGTGTACAGACCAACGTTCAAACTATTCGATTATCGCTGCTTCTAAATAATACAATTATAAATCTTTTATATTTTTTGTGGAATATATATTTTTGCGTGCGGTGTCCGAGAGAGCCCGCGTCGCCCTGGGTCCGGCGTGCAGTCCGTCGCTGGCGGCGCGGCTAATTCCTATTGTTGCTGGTCGCAGCTATTGTTCCTCGGGAGGGCGACACGTGATTCCGGTGGGTTAATTTCCTCCGCAAAAATAGGTCACAGTAATTCTATTGTATTGACATATGAAGCAAGCTGCGGATATCTAACTCATCCATCTGATAAATACAGAAGTTGATTCAGCTTGTGACATCTCGTGTGGTGTACTTCATTTTTGTTTACGGTGAATATTACTATAGCGTCAAAGTGTAAATTTCAGTTCCTTATATAGCATTATTCAACCATTATAATAAACCTGTAAATTTATAACTAACATATTATTATTGTCAAGATGGCGGCTGAGGTACACCACCAAACTCTCGACCGGTACAGGCATATACATATATGACAGATCAGTGTTCGTTCTCGGCATATTATAGTTATATTTTTAAATTATTTTATTTGTACACAAAACAAAGGTTACAATTGTATAAGAAAAACAAATTATTGACAGTTTTTCTTTACGTACTCTGTGTTTGAAAACAAATAGTAACACAGGACACGTAAGGATAAACAGGATGAATAGAATCTTACAAGAGTCCCGTCTTATCCTCTTGGACGTACAAAACTTAAAAATATATAGCGATCTTTAATCGGGCCACCTGAACTAATGGACGGGACGCCCGCTCCACGACCACCGGCATGGTCACCACGACTCGCCGCTCGCCTTCCGAGCGCATGTGACTCACGTCCCCCGGCCGTGTTGAAGCTTTCCTATTTACATGACGCTAAATAAAATAGGGTACACCTTCAGCGATATGTGGATTAACACAAACATATTACACTTTAAATTAAGGTTAATAATCCACTAGTTGCTTGTCGACGTATTCATCGTAAGCACTCACTAATACAAAACAATCAGATGATTGATAGTTGAGGGTGTTCATTGCAAATAACTGGCTCGAATAAAAATGTCATTAACACGAAATAAACACGCCGGCCGCGGCTCCATTACGTTTAATAATACATCTGTCGACGTTAAATATTCATAACAAAAAGTACTCGCGTCGTTTCATTGAGCGACGCGGCGCCGCGCGGAACATCCACCGCCCCGATACTAATGTACATAAAGACACGTATTTAATACGCTATTCAATAATTCGCTTTATGAATGGAGAGCCTTAGCATGCGAATGTAAATTGATTACGCTACTCATCGCTCTAAATGTGGCTCGACAGAGTCACGTGTAGTGAAATGATGTCATTACACGGTTGAACGGCGGCGGAGAGTAGCGTGCTCGCGGCGCTGGAGAACGTTGGTGCACAAGGCCAGGGCGGCCCCTAGGCCTCTGCCAGCGCCGTCACGTCTCTACGTTAGTTTTTTCCGCGATTCGTTTCGTCTGTCGCTCGACACGAAGAATGAGTGGGCACTTTTGCACTGTAATTGAAATTTGCGGGGCCCAGTGTCCGGTACTCCGCCGGTTCCCTGACATCTCGTCCACTGACAGTAATGAGTTTTAAGCTATATCACTTTTTAGTACTACTCACCCGGCCTCTTGGCGATGGCCGAAAAGTTGGCACGAAATTAGGTTTGTTAGTCGTCAAAACATTGTACCTAATTAATGTTTGGATTTGCTAAAAGTCATGAAAACTATATCTATACACTGAGGTCCGTGCTTCGGGGTTAGCAGTGCCGCTCGTCACATAATATGTATGTATATCATATCTCAAGTATTAAACACATCAATATAGACACGCTGTGAACAAACTGGACTTCTCACATAAACAATAAACTGACGGAACCAATAAAATATTATAATTATTAATTTGTCGATAGAAAAAAAATCTGTTTGAAAAGCATCAATGCGGCTACAGAGAAACAAAAAACAGCAAAACCAGTTAATTTATTTGGCCATAACAATACGAGCACCGTCCCATAAAACAGAGGCCACTCGACCTGTCGTTACAGTAGCTTATACTGTCCTGTATATTTGTTTGTTGTTCTCTTCAGTTGACATTCAACTTGAAAACTTTTTCTCCGCCACTTGTTTGTTTCGTTGAATAAACTTCATAATTTATACAATTTTTCACTGAGTTTAACTATACCTACACTGCACCACACCATTCCAATATTTTCAAGGCTAATTCCTCTGTCTTGAAGTCCGAATCCATGTTGGAAGATCAGGCTGATGTGAGGGGAAACTGAAGCCGGCCCATTTTTTAGTCACATCTAACTGGCGCAAGTTACAGGTGTGTCAGGGGTCGATTGGTGACCCTGGATATGACAATAATATGTATGACTTTCATTGTCTTTTATAGATTAGATCCATAAAAAATTTGCCCCCTCGTATCACCCCATTAGGCATAGAATTTGGGAAAATACTTTTTTATGGGATGCCTGCGTCATACAAAGAACATGTCCTTGAAGTTTCAGGTCTCAACTAGCAGCGGTTAGGACTCTGCGTTGATCCGTCACACATTTAGGATAAAGTATTTTATATGTATGGACAGATGTTAATAATAAAAATAACTCTAAAACTCATAGAAGTTTTTGTCTTAAGGATAAAGTTAACCAAAAGACTAGACATTAAATTACAGAGTCAATGGTTATTGCGACGGCGCCCAACCACAACCGCTGCAACTCCACTCAATGAACTACGGCATCTCTCTCTAGTGTCGTGGACCGAGCTATTGTAAAAAACGTTATTCACGGAAGAGGAGGTTTGTGTAGCGAGCGCGGATGTGATGCCGAGTCAGAGGTTGGCACCGAGCGCCGCAAGGACGACGGCGAGGTCTTTCTCAATAGCGACCTGCCTGGCCTGCCTGGCCTGCCTGCCCTGCCTGCCGTTCTGTTAAACTTCTCAAGAATCTTCGCGGCATATTTGATTTTAGATATTTGAGCGGGCAGTTCATCTACGTATTCTATGAATCATTCTAAGAATTAATCTGACGAACTGTAAAAGAATAATAACGTACCTTTGTTTTTGTGCATGTTTGCATTGAAAAAGACTAGTCGTGATGCAACTTTTACATAAATGCTTACTCATAATATTTGTTAACTATCAAAATGTGATACAAAAAATTATCCTTATTCAGAATGTATATGTATCTTAATTTACTTAAATTAATGTCGAAAACATCCAATATTATATAATCCCCAAAAAAAAACTTTTAGAAAGGGTCGTCCTGTGGGCAACATATATTGAATATGTAGTGTTAACTCGTTTAGGATGTAAAAGCATCTCGTTCGAGTGGCGAGCGAGTAGGTAACAGTCGTAACGTGGTTATGATGTGTAAATAAGGCTCGTGCTCTCAATTATTGCAGCAAAAAATCTGTCGGAGCAGTCTCGAGCAGCTGTCAATTGTTTCTAGATATGCTAATAGCTCGCTGACACAACTTGAGGCCGTGGGGGGCGGCCGAGGGCTCCTCGTCAACCACATAATTAGGTTACACGTCTTCACCGATCAACGGTCCTGTGTAACTGTGCCGGGGAAATTTTAATGTCCTTCACTTATCTGGTAACTGAACCAACTTCAATTATAAACTTTTATATTCATACTACTCGTCTTCTGTGGAAACACATTTTTTAAAGGCTTCAGCTTATGTGAGATGTAATAAGTGAATAAATAAATATCTCCAGACAACAACAGATGTGCTGAGGAGTTTCTTTCGCAGTTTCTTCTCCTCTTTAATATGGCACCTTTACGAAACGGTGGTAGATTTAGGTGAGAGAATTAAAAAAATTACGTCCGTAAGTGTATTGAAATTACCTATATGATAATGATGTATACCATAATGATGCACACCATTTACGACAATATATGACAAAATCCTTGATTGGTTTTTACATAACAGCTCACAGTAACTACGATGTTCAATACATGAAGAATTGTATCTATGTATAAGGATCAAAGGTGCTTATGTAGCCAATTACACTAGGAAAAGCGTATATAGCGCAATAAAAATGATAGTAGTAGTAAAACGAACAGCAAAAAGATTCGAAGCATACGCTGACAGGGGTTAATAATTCAATAAGTTATAGAAAACGGAGCACGATCTCCGGCGGCCGCATAATAGACGTATCAACATAACAAATTGATCGCTCCCAAAAGGAAGGTCAAAGTCGTCGTCGTTAAGCCACTACAATATAAATTACACTATTAAGTGTAACAATAACAGTGCACTACGTTTGTTTACTACGGCGCGGGCCACGCCGCCATAATTCAAGTGAGCCGTGTTGTGAATGAAGCAGATTCGTTTATGTTTATTGCGGAATATTACATCCCGTCGTCGAGTAGAGCGCCGAGCGCCGAGCGCCGAGCGCCGAGCGCCGAGCGCCGAGCGCCGAGCGCCGAGCGCCGAGCGCGGGCAAACTCTCGCTCGCTCCACAGACGGAATTGGAGTTCAATAAAATGAGACGCGAGCCGCCACGACGAGTTATACATTACACTACCATTTTGTCACAGTATTGGCACTTTTTGTTACTTTGATCTTTTGAAAAAAAAAATATATTTTTTGTTTTCTACTTGTTTTAGTCTTTGGGCATGGGCCACGCTGACTACTAACATCGCATCGGGTGGCTCTTCGGCCCATTTGTAGTGTATAAGGAATACATTCTTTATTTAATATATACTTATTGTAAGGGTCATGCGGGGTCACATGAAGTCACGTTGGTGATTAATATGTTGTCTTATCACTTATTGACAGGGTTCATTGATATATTCTTAATTTACTGACTGACTTAAACTGAAAAAAAAAAACAATATATTATAACCTAAATATTATGTTTATTACTTTTCAAAATACTCTCCTTTGCATTTTAAACATTTTTATGCGTTCGAACCATTTTTTTTAAACTGGAGGGCCACAGATCTGAAGGCCTGTTATCTACGTGGTGATTGAATGCTATCACTGCCTCTTGGGAGTTGGTAAAAATGAAACCTTTCATCAAACCTTTGGTTTTGGGGAAAATACAGAAATCACAGGGTGCTAGGTTGGGGCTATGTGCAGGATGGGTATCGAGTTGTAATTTTTTGGAACAAAAAAGGAATTTGTTTTGTGGGCCGTGTGTGAAGAAGCGTTGTCATGATGCAGGAGAACGCGGCTTTTTGGTCGTCTTTCGGGAACTTTACGTAACACCCTGGCTAAACAAATGGTAGAATAAATACCATACAGCGTTAACACTCTTTTGATGCAGATGGAGTTTTCAGATGGGACCCGTGGCTGAGAAGAAAACACGATAATTTTTTACCAACGTTTCTCGCCTGCCTCACTTTTGTAGGCCTGTTCTCATTTTCAAACACCCATTCACAAGATTGCTGTTTTTCTCGGGTTCAAAACAAGAAATCCACGTTTCGTCTCCTGTGACAATGTCATAAACAGCATTAGAATGTCCGTGATCGTACTTCAGCAGCATCTGCGAGCACCATTCCACGCGAGCCCGCTTCTGCTCCGCTGGCAGTTCATGAGGGATCCAATGACAACAATGTTTCCGAACTTTTAATTCTATGTGTAAAATTTTCTGAATTTGGCTCATACGGATCCCCAATAGTCCTCGAATTGTCTCATAGGTAATCCGCGTGTTCTCTTCAATTAGCCGCTTAACAGTAGCCATATTATTGTTGACGGCAGTTGTAGACCACCCTTCACGAAATTCATCATGTAAAGAAACCCGACTTCTCTCAAATTCAACAAACCATCGCCTCACGGTGCTCCAACCATGTGCGTCTCTCCCAAAAACATTTTGAAGACGAGCTGCACAGTCTTGCGCGGAGAGAGAACTTTTAAAATCATAAAAAATCCTGGCTCTAAAATCTTTTCGACTTAATTCCATTTTCGCTGCGTAAGTAGAAAAGTTCTACTGTGTGATATATAATAATTGACAAATGATCCATGAAGTCCAAATAGTTTCGATTAGCTAGAAGTGCACAACTTTTAGTGTGCCCCATGCATAAATGGTTCATCACTGAGCGCGGGCTCGAGCACACTCCACCACAATGTGCCAGTGCGGATTGTGCAAATTTATTACTATTACAAAATAGTCCTTAAAATATAAATTACAGACCAAACAAAACTGAACTAAAAAAGAGACAACATAAAAATGAGTAAAGGCAGAGAAACTAAACCGATATTCCCTTTTGGGCTGACGGGAGAGGACTGCGCGGCGATCAGCTGTTGTAATGTTCATTTGTGATTCTATTGGACGGCGCTATTGTTTTTTGATGAGGAGACATTTATCGGCGGCCACGCGAGACACGACTGTTAACGATCGCTCACACAGTACGGCAGACGACTGTAGTGCGGCGCGCAGTGTTTCTCAAATACCTCCGACGACTCTGCAGGGGACCTCGCAGGGGACCTTTCCTGACCTCGCCTTACCGATCGCTTGCTGAACGTTGCTGATCACATACGATTGATATAATAAGCCAGGCTATGAACACTTCGATCAAATGATGGCTCACAATCATAAAAAATAGGTTTCGACGGTGTTGTATATTTTATCATACTTACAATATCCTTTATTAAAAACATTTTTAGTGTGAATAATTTATAAAAACTAATGATATTCAGTTTGTTTAAAGGGTCTTTCTGAATAGATTATTTTAATTTATGTTGTTATTTAATTTAATATTGTTTGATTTTAATACACTTAAAATAGTACATATTTTTTTTCAATGAACCAGCGATTTCAAACTAATTTTGGACACTGAGTTCCAGACTAGGATACCTACAATAGAGTTAAATATTTTACTACGGTATTTTTATTTTATCATCCTGTACCAATAGTGAAAACTCATGTTGGTTTACGATTGATAGACATGAGGCATAGGGCAGGGCGTCATAATGTTTGGGAACCGCTAGTGCAGCGTGATAGGTGAACCGTAACCAGTGTTATGACGCTGTGATTGACATTGTTAAATGTTTTGCTCGATGTGATCGACGGCGGCGGCGGCGGCGGCCGCGTCATTGATCGGGTAATGAAATGTTCGACGGACCACATGAAGATGTCGTGTGCCTCTCGCTCGTCTGCGTTACCACTGTAACACATTGTTACACCTCCTATGTACCTTGTTTCAATGTGAAAATGTATATAGTTTTTTTTTATTATTCAGAAAAGGGGCTTTGTCACCTACATAATTATTTCGCCCTGATTAATAAAATCATACAAAACAACGCTTGATCATGAGTTGACCCTTAACTTATAAATTAATCCCAATATACATAGTTATAATGTTCAATATTAATAATATATTTATAAAACTTGTGATAATTTGTTCATAGACAGCTCTATGATTCAATTAATACACTTCGTGATACGTTTGATACCGAGCCACGAAGACACCTGACGGACAGTGGTCGCCGCACCACCCCAAGGAAGTCTTTACTGATATGTTGTAGGTCAACGTAAGATCTGTTTTCTTTTTCACCGGTATTGTAGGGATCGCTATTGGATCACTTAAATCCTAACTTCACCCGGCTTACACCTATCTAGCCATATTCTTTGGCCAAATTAACATTAAAAAATCGTATTTCTATCAGATAAGTACTGAACGCGGGTCTCTGCTCGCGACCGAGGAGACCGAGAGCATACTTCACCCCGCTACTCCAGCGTGGGTTGGTGGAGGGATGCACGAGCGACTGAAACACCCGGAACGAGAGGCGGACTCTCCAGCCAGTGCCGCCAGCAGGCCGGGCGCTGCTCACTAACATATTCCTATTGAACCAATTACGGCAGCGGTGTTACCTCCATACCGACCATTTTTAACCGTCGCGATAGATTACTGGTAGATATCATTTGAATTTCAAGTATGGTCGCTGTTAGTTAAGGCTTCATTAGTTGACTTACCGATAGTATCGAACTATTGTTTGGTTTAATTAATACGCTGCAGTTGTACGTATTAATATTTATTTTCGGTCCTTCGAGCCAGACTTAAGATCGAGATAAGGATGAATGAACTGGCTATTTGTTTGGTTCTCGTGGAAACTGACGCGTTTCGTTCGTTTATAATTATTGGATTGCGATTTTATTTTAATGAATGCTATTTTAATGAACCGTTTAGATAATTATCGTTTGCGATGGTATGTTTTTATTGAAATTTAAATAGCCACCGGGCAGCCGGTCCGCCTTGAATTGACCGAACCCTAGCATCTCGATATTTATAGCTAACATCAAATTGGTGCTGCGGTCCTCTTTGCAGTCTGTCGTGAATGATTTGCCGCAACTATAATGATTAAATGTCTAAACTACCTACATACCAAACCCTTTCGCTCGTTCTGACCATTTGGTGCGACAGAACTTTTAAACATTGCGAACTAGTATTTTTACCTACTAACTACAAATATTTGCCCCTGCAGGGATATTGATATCTGAACCAATATCTCCTCGGGCCTCTACATGGTCAATGATTTTTATTTATATTAAGTTTGGTATCCAACTACAGACCAACACCGAGCTGGTTGGGCGGGCCATTGTAAACTTTCCAGAAGTAACCGCCGACTAAAGGCCATATTCTATAATCAATCTGTTTTTAATTTCCGGATCAGTATTCGCGATCAGCAGGCGCAGTACACGTATTGTGCCAGAGTGTCGTATCTGAAAATCGATATGTTAATGTTTATATTTCGTAAATTAATGATGCTTGGGATAGAACATAGAACCCGGCCTTCGCAGAGTTAGTTGGTATCGTGCTTGAGCTAGGCAGGATTCCTCGCTGTGCCTCAAGAAGGCGGGGGCCAACATCCCATGCCGACACGTACACTGGTTGGCGCGTGGGAACACGATCGATACTTCAGTCTACCTCTCACCGCAACACTCGCCAAAGATGGAAGCTTTATCCAGATCGCCTCTGTTTACGAGAGTTTCCTTTCTTCACTATGTATTTTTATTCTGCTACCCCTGCAACAAACCTACGGCTGGATAAAAAGCGTTAGTCATCGACTGCGATGCCGAGTTACCAAAGCGAGGTTTTAAGCACGTAACATGTTTCATATTGTAAATGCCAAAGATAATTTAGTTCGTACTACATTGATAGCCTAATAATTTGAACGTTAATCTCTTGAACAGGAGGGCCTGAATTCGATTCCTATGCGCACCGCTAGTTTTAAAAGTTGTGTAAGCATCAGAGGTTCATTATCGCTAGCTTCTTTGAGGGAAAACATCCAAATCTGCATTATTGAGAGTTAATAAGATCCCGAAAGTAGGGTAGTTATGATGATGATGGTGCTGCCTATTACAGAACGATGAAAGGGCGATTTTTACAAGGGACTCTGGTGAGAACCCTAGATTTCACGGGACATATTTTTTTAATTGTTGAATTACAGAACTACCACGATACTTACCATCTTCCTGTCAATGTCCCAGTTTTATTAGGGAGTAGCGCAATATGTTCTTTTCTTTCATTATTTTCTATTACTCGTCACCTTTACACGCACTGCTTTCTCTTTCATATTGTTTTACACAAAATCCATCGACCTTGTCTTTAGCCGATCGTATCTCGCTCATCCTCCCCCGTTCATACATATATGTATGTCATTCTCTCCGTCCATTGCCTAGGATACTAGTTCCATCACATGCCCATACCATGTAGTGTCATACAAAATATTCAGTTTAAAACATTATATTGTTTAGGCAACAGGCTCAAGGTTGTATATGTATTACTCTGCTATATTAACGTTTATTTTGATTTGAATATGTGTTCCAATTGGGTGAAGTCACAAAGACCGCACTAGCGTATAATCTGCTTTCAAATACTAGCGTACCCAATGCGTTTGTGAAGGTCTAAAGTTGATAGTGTTTTAAGAAGAGACGCAATATGAAGATAGCCGAAAGGCAAGTTTTAGAATTTCAGGAACCCAACCTGGGAAGCGACGGGGCGGCATCGTCTCCTGAAATAGATGCCTAAATGGGTTTGTAAATACAATCCCGAAATAGATCGCAGCTCGAAAGCTTATGTCATATGGATGCATCTCGATTCCTGGTTAATATTGTTTGTCAAATACATATTTGAGGAAATGTGTTCATGACAGCTGTTAACAGTCGTTGCTCGCGTTGTCCTGCTCTATGGCAATCAGCATTAGCAAGCGTGCCAAGTCTATCCTTATGGACGATGAATTGTTTAGTTTCATCCTCACCGTGGCGTACGCACGTTCTCATTCTTCTCTCGAAGCATATCGTCATGGACTACGTATGTTTATTTTCTAAATAAAATCTTTTACTTTTACTGATCGATCAACGGCAACTCTTTGCTAATTATTTTCATGTCTTTCTACGAATATAGATACTAATTTACATATTTGACTGCGATCTACAAAATACTGTTTCATGTTATTGGCCATAAGAAACTGTTTTGTTGTTTGGTATTGAGATATTTACTTAAATGTCAAGACTTCCCATTCTAAATGACTCGTCTTCAAGTTCCAGTTAATTCGTCTTGGGATTGTGAAATGAATGATGATTGATAAGAGGATAAGTTCCCATGACCAACATTGGACGTTTCCTACTTTGTGTATATTGTGTCGTGGCACCGAAACGAATATAGGTTAAATAATAATTAATTTTACCTAGATACCTACTAGGTATGAAACTTATCAAAATACGAGTTCAAGATCTTATATACGAGGAACAGATAACCTCTTCCGTGTCAGTTAAAAACATAAACGAGATGTAAAAAAACGAACGCCGCTCGCAAGTTCATTCGACACGCGACCTTCAGTACAAGGTACAAGGTCAAAATTTGCAAACGTCAGATTTACAGATTGATAACATATATTGCGATAAAGTTGTTAGCTGGTCAGGTACTATGGAAGTCCGAAACTTTTACAACTCACACATGCTAACAATATGCGTCCATACCAGTACTAGATCGGAATAAGGTCAGGATCAGATCAAATCTTTCAGCTTTCTCCAACGGTCATCGACAATCCATCCAGGGTCTATCTATCGATGCCCAACTAGGTTAGTCGTTTGTTAAATGGAATTGAATTTTTCCACCTTTTACAGAAAAAGAGAAGTAGATTATTCGTACTAGCACACTGTTCTCAGACGGGTGGTTAGTGACTCAAATACGACATCTTACGTCTAGAAAATATCTCGTTAGCTTGATGATAAACAGAACTTCACGTGCCGCCTGCAGCACGGAACTCTTAATGAGTGTTAGCCAGTAGTGGACGCGGACGCTCGGCGGCTCTGGCGGCGGCGACCAGGCCGTGTGCTTGCACGACGAGTGTCGTCGCGTTACGATAGACGCGCGCCGTAAAACAATACAATTGAATATTTTGACGCGACCTTGACTCAGTTTCGATCGCTCGGTTCACTTGTTGATTTATTTTTGCGAAAAAAATGATATAGAGCAGCGCTCGCCGCGACCGAATATATGAAAGTTTAATATTGGGCGCCGCTCCGAGGTGGCTCGGGACGGTTAGGCGATAATTGCGTCGTTCAGTGGTGAGGAGTGGCTTCTGCTCTTCAAGATCTTATACAATTGCTATGTACATAATGAGATACGTGATAAAGTTTTAGTAGAATTGATGTGACAGCATGAACAGATAACTGAAATAAATGGTACATCACAATTATCAGTGAACCAAGGATAACGCTTAAGACAGCTGGGTTTTTTAACGAATGCCATCAATGCATGCAATGAATCGAACCCGAGATCTTGCTTTGAAAAATACTGTTAGTATAACAATCCATTAACGACGACCAAATTTATGGGATAAAAGTGTTTTTATGAAAAATAAATTGCAAAAATAGTTTCGGAATTAACTTATGAAGTGAGAGAGTGTGGGATCAGGTTGAATGTAGGATTGTATGGAGCTTCGTATTGTTGACAGGACGCTTTGGGACAATACCGCTTTTAATTTACTATCACTATGTATTTCTTTTAATATTATTAACTAAATATTGCTCTCTC
>DWJZ01001728.1:0-22032 GCA_018249125.1 Asbolis capucinus
CCATAGCACAAGCTAACGCTTAGTTTGGGGTCAGATGGCCGTGTGTGAGTTGTCCAAACATATTTATTTATTTATTTCAGTATTTGTTTTTATTAAATAATCAAATATTGAACCGCCTGCACAACCTGTTCTCAATTTCTTTTTGTGTATGTTCTCATGACTATTTTATGGAATTTAACAACTCTGTTTACATTTGAACGCTGTTGCTTCTTGTGTCATTTATCATCATTGCAACGCATAACGGTCCCACTGCTGGGCTCAGGTCTCCACTGAGAGAGGGAGGCCATAGTCCACCACGCTGGACAAGTGTGGATTCACACCTTTGCGAACTTTATGGAAAACTCTTAGGAGTGCAGGTTTTCTCACGTTTCCTTCAACGTACCACCACGTTCCACGTAGCAAGTGATAATCAACTTCTGATATGCACGTAACTTTGAAAATTAGTGGTGCGAGCAAGATTGAACTCTGAACCTCCCGTTGGAGAGACCAATGTCCAAATTTACTATGCTATCACTGCTTCCGTGTAGTCCTATTTAAATTGACGAGCAATTTTGAATTTATCCCTTATATTTAACTAACTTTGACTGCGTTGAGAATGTTTTAATTTTATTTATTAATAGAAATTTTCCTCACTACGTTTCGGAAGCAGAGTTGTCCAGTAGTGTCACAGTGGCCATACTAATTTTAACCTATTATCCCACGGGAACAAGGCAATTTTCTGGGATAAAACCTATCCTGTAACCATTCTCGGGTTACCACTTCGGTTATGCCAAGTTTCATCGAAATCCGTCCAATGGTTTTTGCGTGAAGCTCGAACAGACAGACAGATAAGAAGAACAGAAGACAGTTCAGAATTGACCCCGTTACATTCTTATTATTAGTATAGATGCTCTAGAAGTCAGTTTTTTAAATTAAACTTTATTTAGAATACTATTAAAACAATACTTTATCAAATTAAAATACATAAAATAAAATACAAAGCTTAATAAATTGCAAAATTAAAATATTTCTCGTATCTCGTACTTTTACTTTTATTGAGATGCAATTAAAACTGGTTATTTCATCTTAGGAACAAAAAACTTACTTAACAAAAGTCAAAATTTTACAATACAAAGTCCCTTAACTTATAAAATTACTAATAAATAAAAACATATACAAAATATTTAAGTAAATTCTTCGATAAAGTCTAAAGTATCGATAGACTTAGTCTAATTAAATATCTTGTGGTGTTCTTGAACATAACTATGTCAAAAGTGGCAATCTAAATTTTAACAAACAATCCAATAAAATTGTTTTAATTAAATATTTAAGAATATCAAAACTCTGGTAGTATTAAAATAAATCTACAGTCAAGAATCAAATACACTTGACATATTTGACGAGTACCAATTATAAATTTAGATTTTGATACGAAAGTACGTGGAAGTTAATTTAACTCAAAATAATATATTTGCAAACATTTAATTAATTAAGAACTGAGTAAGTTATTGATGATTGGCTAATTTTCTAAGTTTAATTATCATTTTCTTATTCATTAGAACATTGAAAAGTCGTATTATAATTCGAAAATATTGAATTACTGCCCCAGTTTCATTTTGACATACTTTTGGCAACTTAAAAAAGAAACTTTTATAATACAGTTAAAAATTGTAAAAAGTTTTATTGCCATTCTTCATATTTTAAGTGAGAAAGTGAAATCTCTCTGTCTAACCGTCTTTTGCGTTTACACTCCTAGACTACTAATCTGGTTGTGATGAAAGTTGGTACTGGTAAAAAAATTGAAGAAAAACATAGAACTTAGAAAAAAAACTTTAAAAAAACATAATACTGCTTCTTTTGCGAAAAAAAAACCTTATAATTATTTTAATAGAGTATAAAAAGACGTGAAAAGATTAAGATAGACGGAGTTACTTTCGCATTTATAATTTAAATAAGTATATAGAAATGTATATATATATCCCATGAACTTCATTAAATAAACTTACCATATTAGCAGCAGCTGGAACGAATAAGTTGGTGAGTCCAGTGACCAGCATTGATATGAAGATGAGGAGTTTCCCTCCAAACCTGCCAGCCAGCATCCCCGCGGGAATCTGGAGCACGATGTAGCCCCAGAAGAAGGAAGACAGCAACGTGTCCTGGATACTCCGTTCCCAGTCAAACACCTGGAATATAACACAGGTCAATGATGAAGGTAGTCAGGGTATCATCACTGGGTTTAATCATTACAATCAGACTGACCTACTGCTGCGGTCAGGTCATAAGGTGAGGGATATGGGCATAGTCAGGAACCAATCCTGAACATATTATCAGGTCATTGCAGTGCATTGTCAACTGGACGGAAGATTTATGCTGTCAGCTCCGTAGTGTAAGAGGAAGTAGGTCTAATTAGGCAAGATTTGACCTGAACAAACTAACATACAAATATTTAAAACTGTTTTACCTTACTTCAGACGAGCTAGTTACTAGATAAAAGAAGTTATTGTGACATAACTGTAACAGTGACGCATATGATATCTGGAACTTTGTAGATATTAATGTCCTCTATAAAACTATAGTACATCAGTTTGATTTATTGACAATAATTTCGCAGCGTACTCGTTATAAGGATTGGGTTACATTATTGAAGTTTTCATATGGAGCCCTAACGTTTATGAAAATATCCCATAGCTAATTGTCCATTAGGGATAATGTAGGATTCAAATAGTCTAATTTTTCTAATCGAACCAGTGGTTTCGGCGCTTATTCTCTTCAAAAAAAAACAAACAATCAAATCTTTCTATAAAATTAGCATGAATACACTGCCAGGTAAATAAAAACTAGTAAAAACAATGTGAAACACAGAAATTAAAACCCTTATACTGAGTAAAACAAAACGCGGAGCTAACACTAGGAAACAAAGAAATAATTCAATATTTTTTCATTTTATAAAAGGCAGGTAAAACTATGGAGGTGTATGCTTTGTGAATTTTAATTCAAATGATTATAAAAGATGTAATGTGACCTGTTTGTCTTCCAGTGCATTCTCAAGTCCCATTGTCATTTCGTATTATTCTGTTTGCTTTAGTAATTAACATTTTCAATCTCGTTATTTTAACATTGTGCTAAAAGCATTCGCTTTTATAGCCCGGTGGTGTTTTTGATTTAAGTGAACGCGAAAATTAAGCACAGTGGGCGCGGTCGGTAAGGATGGGTGACTATACTAAACTTGTGAACTTTCCGTGCTTCGGAAGGCTTTTTTTTCGAAAAACAGTACCAACTTTTCCCTAAAAATTTATTCTACCTCTGTAGTAACTTTCATCAAAATCGGTTCAGTAGTTCAAGCGTGAAAAGGTAACAGATAAAGACTTACTTTCGCATTAAAATACGAATGTCCACCCGTGGCGTTGCCCGCGTGGTACGTTGATAAAAAACAGCTTGTGAGTTATTTCTTATTATAATCTATCCCAGTACCAAATTTTATCCAAAAACGTTCAGTAGTTTTTGCGTGAAGGACTAAGATCCGTGTATTTTTACAATCTTTCACATTTTTTATATTCAATATGTTTGCGCTTGACTACGAAATCAAATTAAAAAAATGTATAATATTAGTAGGACTTGTAAAGACAGCGTGTCAAAGAAACCACATTATTGATGACGTACATTCTCGACAATCCCACAGATGTAATTAAAGTTATTACACAACAATTTCTTATCTGTGGGAAAATGGTCAAGCCAATATAACTAGAACAAGGAAACGCAAATAACTTTTTATGGTGTTACGAAATCATTGTTCCCATGACAAACAATAGCTGGTACAAATGTTAAGAATATTTTTAGTGTTTCATTGTTAAGAATTAACGAGGTTTTAACTAGGTTCTAACTCGTTCCTCATGATCCATTTCTTTCAGGAGATTTGATTGATTTTGTTAGGAAAGTCCTTGGGAGTTTCTTTCCGTTTGTAATGTACTGTAATAATTTTTTAGTTCTATGTCCTTTCAGTTGATTGTTTTCGTTTAGGAAGTTTGACCGACTATTGCAGGTAAAATACTTCTTAAGAGTTTTTTGTTTCTTCTTCTAATATTCGATATACGGATTCGGTGACGAAATATTGTTGATTGATTTTTCAAAAGTGTTAACAAAATTCTCATTTCAATGACTCTAATTCTCTTTCCATAACTTTAATTCAATTTTAATAAACTCTATTTCCCTAAAATAAAATTGTTTAATAAAATAATTAAATTTTCGATAATTTCAGTCGTGAATAATAGAGCGGAGGTGACAAATTCGGCGCAGGTTTCACCAATACACACTGATGCAGCATGGTTGGTTGCTCTAGGCTTCCTCAGGGATGTGCAGAGAAAAGATACACCTGGAATACTGGGGTATCATAGAAGGAGGAGGCTTAGCTACTCCGCTACAACCTCGCATGCGGTTTGGTGAAGTATTAGTAACTGACCCGAATGTCGAAAGTGTGTAAGCCACCTAAATGCCATCGATAAGACTTAACGATTGTCAGCTGACCATAACGACTGGAACTAATCATCATAATTGACCCACTACTGGGCTCGGGTCTTGCAATGTAAGGGGTGCAGGCCTTAGTCCACCACGATGGCCAAGTGCGGACGTGGACGGTAGGATATAAGTACGAACGACGCGTTTTGCCTCGTCTTTTATTTACTATACCGCGAAGGACTGGAATATGTTGGCCGCGTCCATTTGATTACATTGTAAATGACTTCAAGTCAAGAGTGAATAGGCATTTACTAAGTCAGTGCGCTTTACCATCGAAGACTTCATCGCCACTTACCATCAGGTGGAATCATAGTCGACCACTAACTTATTCATGGAAAAATGAAGTAAACATGAAAATTTTGTTACAGCGGGTGTCCATTCATTTGTCTTGTGTTCTGTTGCTTAACTCGGCCGATCACTGGCCATCGATATCAGCTGATGTACCATCACACATATAGAGCTTACTCGTCAATCTCTTAATATCAACTTGTACTGGTCCTTGAAAGCTCTTAAATTAAATTTACTCAACTAAAATGTGAGTACACAACTTAAGTACTTAGGTACTCTTTCATCTCAAGAGCTTACTTTACTCTAAATCTCACTCAGAAAACTAACATTTTCGTACTTAAAAATCTTTTGATGTTAAATTTACTTTATTACATGCTGGAACTTACAATTATAAACTAGTAAAATCTCCTAGCTTTACTTCAATTGGAACTGCAGTAGGACCGAAAAATTGCTATTCATATTTGGCAGGCATTTGTTAGTTTCCGTAATTTATTTAATATTTCATGTATACACACAACGTGCAATAATGTGTGTTTAATAATTGCACAAAAGTCGATATTTACCCTCTTTAACCAAATTCAAAAAAGGAGGAGGTTCTCCATTCGTTTGTGTATTTTCTTTTTATTCAGAAATTCTTACTGAATGTACCAATTTGGACAAATATTATTTTTAAAGCAGGTGATTGTTCTGTGGACTAATTTTATTTTAAAAGCTATCTGAGCAAATCATTTTTGAGTTATTCATTATTATAATATTTTTGTTTTTCTTCTTTACATCATAACGTTTTACTGGGTGTACCGATTTTGTTGTATTCCATGTATGTATGTATCCAGCGGATAATTTTGGAGTTATCTTCGATTTAATGCGTATTTAACTTTCTCCGACTATGTTGAAAATAATATTTTAAATGTTTTACCTGTCAAAGTCATTTGGAGTCGATTTATTTAAATGATAAAAGAGATTATTTAAAATAAGTTATTATTTAAGAAACTAAAATAATAATAAGGTAGATTAAAAGGAATAAAAAATTCTCATCTTGAAATGAATAAATATACGGACAACTCACATACGACCATCTGATCCCAAACTAAAAATTTGTACTATGGTGATCAGGCAACTGATTAACGTACATATATTTTTAAATACAATTTCACCCAAACACTGAACAAACATTCCTGCTCATCACCGAAAAGTTAGTTCTCGGTGAGAATCGCCCTCCATAACCTCCAAATTACTACTCATTAACCAATAGACCAACAGGCCACAATGAGAAACATTTATGAAAAAACTCAAGAAATAACCAAAATACACTCTACTCGTATTTTTATTACAAGTGGAATGTCAAAACCGATCTAACTTTGGTTCTGTACACTCACTTGGTATTGCCCTCACGTGCGGACCTTATATATTCTGCTAGCTCAATAAATTGGACTGAAGTGATCATTTGTCATATCTCTCGTACAACCTTATTTCAGGATTAATATTTATAATATTAATACTCGTTATAAAAGGATTCTCAGTATTTATGTATTATTGATTTATTCTCAATAATTTATTTAAATACTAATAATAAGACTGGAATGAGACAATTCTGTACATTAAGTTTTTTTTTTAAATTTTGATGCAGTCAGGCTTTGTTACTGGTATACTCGTTGAGAACAAAACATTTTTTTTGGATTTATTGTCTGTCTGTCCGAACTTTACATAAAAACCAAAAGACAGATTTAGACAAAACTCCGTATAGTCGTAGTTTAAAACCCGAGTACTGTTATAGGATATGTTATTTATATATTTCATCCCAGGAAACAGCTTAATTACCGCAGGATAACAGGTTAAATATATAATGGCAACTCCAAAACCAATAAACCAATTTCGATAACATTTCAAAATAGCATGTTTGTCGCTTATGGACGGACAATAATTATAGGATACATTTTATCCCAGAAAATTGCTTTTTCCCGAGGGATAACAGGTAAAAATTAGGATAACAACTCTTCTTTCAAAGCAAAGCGAGGGAAAATTCTCGTTTTATATATTATCTAATATTATTTAAATAGTGAACTAAATAATTGTAGTGGTCTTTTGATCTAGTGGTTAATAAATCTGACCGCCCATAATTTCTCCATTAAGTATTACGCAACATCTGATCCCCTTCACTATTTATCTTTACTTATCACTTGTGACTGACACGAGCCGACAAACTGTGAGCGCTTCTCCACTTATGTAGGAATCATTTTCTATAGGAAAAACTCTTGATGTGATTAGAGACTGGCATATTCCAGGCAATGCCATTTTAAGCGCCTTGATTGACGCGTTAATACAAATATCAGCTTCACTTACCGGATGGCCGTAGTTGTTGGTGGTCGTCATGGCAACGATGGCGACGCTCATGCTGACCCTGGTGGCGTAGGAGACGGTGGTGCACAGGAATAGGAGGAAGACGATCACGTGCCGCATCCCAAACATCCTCTCTGAAATAAGAATAGTGTTTTAATTATTCTTGGGCATGTAATAAATTGTGCAATTAAACTTCCATACACTCAGTACTCAGTCTAGGAGCTATATACTTTTTGTGAAATTGTAGCTGACGGTGCTATTTTTAATAGTCAAGCAGACGCCGTTCATATCTGAACTAATCGTTTTTACAAAACAGGCAAATAGTCGAAAATAGACCAGACGAATAGTTGATACCGAAGCGGTCGAATAGTAGCAAAACCGATACAAAACCCGATTTGGAATTCGATATAAACCGAATAGTAGTAAAATCGAGCAAATGAATAGTCGAGAATCGATAAAACTAACATTGACGTACAGTCGATAACAAAACAGGCGATTAGTCGACAACTGATCACAGGAATAGTCAACAACCGATCAGAGGAATAGTCGATAACCGATCATAGGAATAGTCGGCAACCGATCAGAGGAATAGTCGACAACCGATCAGAGATATTGTTAGCAGCCGAACAAATTAGCTACTAGATGGTAATCAACGTTTTTTTGCATATTATTTCTTTATTCTAAAAAAAGCTTGAATTTCACAACCATATAAGGCCTAACTAAAAATTATAAAGTATAAGTTCTACTAAAATATGATTAAACATATGAAATGAGCCTATTCGCAGTTTCTCAGGATGCTGAGTTATGGTCTTACAAAACGTGATTCTGAGAGATGACCAGACCTAGCAGCGTGACAGTGTGAATTATTTGGCTAGAATAATTACTATGCTGTATACTTACGAGTATCATTAAGAATAACATTAAATATTATCATCTCAACCCATCGCGGCCCACTATTGAGCACGGGTTTCTTCTCTGAATGAGAAGGTTAAAGCCATAGTCCATCACGCTGGTCAAGTGCGGATTTGCAGACTTCACACACCTTTGAGGTTTGCAAACTCCCCGGCACGCAGGTTTCTTCACGATGTTTTCCTTCACCTACCAACCGAGTTGCTCAACAACGGCTTACAATCAAAAAAATCCGCCAGGCTATAAAAAAAAAGTATATAGTTCTTCTTATAACAGCGTAAAAGAATAAAGTTACGTAATTCCAAATAAATCTTCAAGCAACTCTCCAGTATGTTAAAGAAAGGGTAGCAAGGGTAGCAGGTGGCAAAAATACACAAAATTTGCCGACCCTAAGAATAGAAGTCTTTCCAAATAGAAGCCGTCATCGAAAATATTTTCAGTAAATTTTGGGCCTTTTTTCTTTCAGGCGAGACTTTGTTGCGTATGATTTGACATAATATGACAATAACTTTACTTCGTGCTAATATTAAGCGATAGGTTATGACGATGTATGTATGTTTGTTACCCTATCACGCAAAAACTACTGCACTTATCTAAATGAAATTTGGTACAGGGGTAGATTATAGTTTCGAATAATACATAGGCTACTTTTTATCAACGTACTTACCACGTGGGCGAAGTCGCGCACAGAAACTAGTTATCTATAAAGTTCTTATAGATGCGTGAAGTCTACCATTCCAAACTTGGCTTCTAAGTTTACCCACAACAAAGTTATAGGGGGTCAAAACTGGCTTGACCTGCTTCAAGAAAAGGATTGTACGGCCGTGCCGCTTGTTTGACTTGGCGAGACACTGCCGTGCCCCTAGAACTGATTAGTGTTATTTTACTTTTCTTAGTAAAAACTGAATAATTGGTTATTGATTTAGTGCATTCCACTTCTGTTTGTTCTGTTCTTTAAAATAATTTTGTATTATTATGTCATGTCTTTTTGCAAAGATGTGCTGAGGAATTTCTTTTAAAGTTACTTGTCCTCTTTATTATGGTATGTCTTCGAAACGGTACATATCAAAAAATTTACATTCATAAGTATATTAAAAATACACGAAATAAACGATTTAACTTTGACTTCGATTAATACTTGCTGGATTTAGTTATAATATTTTTCACTAGATGGCGGTACGGACCAAAGTACATTTTCCACGAACCATTATCTAGACCTGGCGTTAAATATTGACACTTTAACACAAATATGAACCTATACACCTTTAATTTTTAATGTTTGTAGACATGCCAATAGTACTGATATGGGTTTGTCCTTGGATTTTTTTTTATGTACTAGTCTTGAACAAAATTTTAATTATTACTATATATGTACACTAAATAAAAATAGCCTTAAAATATTTAAAAAAAAACACAAGCCGCAATTATTAAGTATAAAGCAAAGTAACACAATTTTTTTTTTATTTGTTAACCTTTGAGGAATTCCCTATGTGGAGCGTATTTTAACGCAGTATCAGGTCATGCTTGTCATAAAAATGCATTGTCATCGGGATGAAAGTTTTATACATATCAGCTCCGTAGTGTAAGAGACAGTGGGTCTTATTAAGAGTGCAAGATTTGATGCGAACAAAACCAACAAACTTATATACAAACAAACATTGCAAGCAAAATTACCAGCGCCTGTGTCTCCACTCGAGTATAATGTAGGTGTCAAGACAAGAGTGAACAGGCTTCTTCTAAGTTAATGTGCTTTACCATCTAAGACTACATCACCACTCACCATCAGGTGGTATTGTAGTCAAGGATTAACTTAAAATATGTAATAAAAAACTTGTAGTAAATGCTTACACACTAATTCAACTAAAATTATACGTATGTATGTTTATAAGTATGTATGTTTTGAATATTCTCGGAATCTACTTGACCGATTTCCAAAATTCGTTTACCATTAAAATGGTATTTTATCCTTTAGTAACATAAGGGTTAGTTAAGGGACACTTTAGTGCGAGAGTACAAATCCAGTACGGAATAGCTACGCGGCTCAAACGCGCGGTGAGCCTCCTATGCCGGTAGAAAAAGATATACATCAAATCAGTCAGAAGTATTATTAATATATCTATACTAATAATAAAACTGTAAGCAATTCCGTACATTAAGTAATTTTAGAAAATTTTGATGCAGGTAGACTTTGTTATCGATATAGAGCCAAAAAAATTTTTTTGGATTTATTGTCTGTCTGTCTGTCCGAACTTTACATAAAAACCAATAGACAAATTTAGACGAAATCTGGGATAGTCGTAGTTTGAAACCCTAGTACAGTTATAGGATATATTTTATTCCAGGAAACGGCTTAATTCCCGCAGGATAGTAGGTTAAAATTAGTATGGCAACTCTAGTACAACCCAACAACTCTTCCGAAAGCAAGAAAAATTTCTACTAAAATCATAATTGACTTTGAAATCTGATATATTTAGAAATTCAACGTAACCATCATAATATACACATCACATCACGCTTTTAATAACTGGAGCATTCTAAACGTAAAGGAAATATTTTCCCTTCAAGTGTTTTTCTTATGATTTTCCACATGGATTCTTAATTATTTGTTTTGATAGAAATTGTTTTCGTTTTCCTCAATTTGTAACTGATCGTTGTCTGTACATGGAATATGTACATATGTGTAATATGTACATATTGTTTGTTTGAATAAAGAATAGAACCAAAAACAATGTTATTTTTCTCTGTTTGTCTGTGCGTTTGTGCGTGTTAATTTTAGAAACCGCTGAATTATATTGAGATTTTCACTGCTGTACTCGTACAAGCTTTGATAAATTTTAAATGTTTTATAAGAGTTTTCAAACATGGGGGTTTCTTAATTCGACTGTAGTTTTTATCTTGTAACCGTATAACTTTGAGTGTAACGATTTTGATGATAGTTTTTTCTTATTAAAAATTCCAAGTAGTGCTAGTTACATTTGGGCACGACACGAGATGACATCTGACGAGTAGTCTATGAGTTATCTGTCTGAGTTTTTAATGCTTATATAAGTGAACTACTATAGCGAATAAAGTGAAATGAATGATGTTTCAATTTTATTTGTATATTTTTAATAATATAAAATATATCTATTAATTTATAGTCAACCTTATCAATTAAAAGTATCTCGTCTACGCTATTTCATTAAAGTTTATTGACCTTTGTCATGTGGTTCATACATAACTAATGAGTTATACAGGGTGTTACTAGAAATAGATCAAGTAAAAATCTTCCGTAATAATAGTTAAAATGAGTTTCGCACTGTTTATGGTAATGTCATCACGCAGTCAGTGGCAAATTCAATAACATAATTACGTCTTAGAAATAATAATATTAAACGGTTACACATTCATAAAATTACACTCGGCCATTACATATTTTTAAATTACATTTTTTTTATGTATGTTACCTCAGAACTTCTTATTGATTAGAACAATTTTGTTTTTTTTTTGATTGGAAGCGAGTACATGTCATGTAGTCCCATTTTATTTCGAAACATACTTGACGAATGGTTTTTGAATTACTGACGATTGTTTTTTTATTTTTAATGTTCGTTATTAACTTTTTAATGGGTTTATCGATTTCGAGGGTTCTTTTTGTATTTAAAAGGCAGTACGTGTTGCATTATTCCATGTAATTTTGAGCGGCATCTGACGTGCAATATTATAGGTAATTAATTATTAAAACTATCCAAAATGAGTTATTAAATTATACAAGTACCACTTGAGGCGCGCGAGCGAAAAAAAAACCAGAAACCATAGAACTAGTAACTAATTACCACGCAAAAACCCAGCGTCAATACACCTTTTTATAAAAACAACAAAAGAGGAACCGCACCACAGATACCAGTACGTCAGGGTACCAAAAATATTGCACAGACAAATAATTCATACTGTGACAGATTGACAGTTAAGTCTGACATTTGACGTGGATTTACTCTTTGATCGTTGATTGTCACAAGCTGACGAACTGACAACGCTTTGGTACAGAATAAAAAGAAAGTTGACCAATATGACGACATATTTTTTAAAACAGTTCTACCTAAAATATGTATATGTTTTGATTCTACATTTTTGACAGGTGCTCACGATTATTATAATTATAAACAATGATAGCTTAACAGTTTGGACGTTGGTTTCTCGAACAAGAGGTACTGTGTTCAAGTTATGTGCGTATTACAAGTAAATTATCACTTTCTTCGGTGAATCCACATCGTGAGGAAACCTGCACTCCTGAAAGTTCCCCATAAATTTCTCAAAGGTGTGTGAAGCGTGCCAGTCCACACATGTCCAATGTGTTGGACTATAGCCCTTCGCGTTAAGTGGAGACCCGAGCCCAGTAGTGAGATATAAGTTGGAATGATGTCTCAACCCATCCCGGCCCACTTTTGAGCACGGGTCTCTTCTCAGAATAAGAAGGTTAAGGCCGTAGTCCACCACGTGGAATAGTATTGTTGAATAGCTCCCAGTTCCAATCGGGCCAGTAATAAGCTTTTGTCTTGTTATTAAAAATTATTATTATTTTATCTTGTTATTAAAAAGAGTACCGGAAGTTTTTCTTCCGCCGGCTTTTTTCCTTCCGGCCTGCGCTAGCGTACATAGTCCTAAATTTGTACTATTTATAAAGCCGATGACAGATAGGTATTGTCTATCGAGACTTTAGGTTTTATCAAATAATTAATTTGGATGTATTTTTTATATATATATTGTTATTAAATTTATGACTCAAGTAGGGACTTTGTATTGTAAAATTTTGACGTTCATTAAGTGAGCTTTTGGTTCCTAAGACGAAATAAACAGTTTTCATTTCATTTCGTAGTTACAATTTAATACTTACGTTTTTTTGTCTTATAAAGTCAAAAAATTAAAAGTAATAGAAAGGTAAATTTTATTTCCGTAAGCTTCAATTTACTACATGCTAATACTTGGTTCGATTTTCATCCTCAATAAACAAACGATATTCACTAACATAGAAGCCGCAAGTGCTTCTTCATTGACAGGAATGGACAATACCATTCATCGTTCGTTTAATGGGGTATTGTGAACGCGGCCATGCCCATGGGAGTAAAATGCTAGTAGTTATTGCGTAGAGTAATAAATATGTAGTGATGTAATGAGGCCAGGGTAGAGAGGGCAGGGTAGAGAGTACAGGCTAGAGAAGGTAGGTTAGAAATTGCAGTGTCGACAGGACAGCGTAGAGAGGGCAGGCTAGACAAGGTAGGATAGAAATCGCAAAGTAGACATGGCAGGGTAGAGAGGGTAGGCCATAGAAGTTAGGGTAGAAATGACAGGGTAGAGAGAGCAGGCTAGAGAAGGTAGGGTAGAAATTGCAGTGTGGACAGGGCAGGTTAAAAAGGGCTGGGTGGAAAATTTGACTTCCATAATGCTTCACCATCAGTCTGAACGACGGGAACCTCAAACCATGGAATATGGTCAGCTTTGCCTATGAGAATTAGACCAAAGAAATCATTTATTAGTACTATGAAAAAAAAATCATGTTAAGAAATGGAAAAACCGGTCAAGTACAATTCGGATCCGCACAACTTGGATTCCGTACCCTTTATAAAAACGGCAAAAATATCTTGTCTATCGTATGGGAGCACGGCCAGAGTGGGAGCTAGAACCGCCCAACGGCAACCCCGGGTAGGAGGCTGGTATGTGTGGCCGTATACCGCCAAAAACTGGAAAGACCAGGTGTGGGACTTCGAGTCTCATACGAAAAGAGCTCAACACTGGGTATCGCACTGGGAGGACCCCAATTGCGTCCCTTTGGAGATCCCGGAATCCTCCGAATGCGCTAAGGAAAGCCACCGGGAGGTTTTAATACGGTATAAAATCGCACATAACCCGGAGTCGCTCCCACAGCACCTGGTACCTTTTGAAGGTTTCCGCCTCGATCATCAAAAAAAGAAGGAATTGGACCTCATGGTCCAGATCTTAGTTTGAAAAAAGCCAAATACTCCTTTTTCTCCAACATTCTTACTTGACCATACAGAAGCCATATTGACTGATAGAAGTCAATGCCCAATAGCAAATTATCAATACGATAACGTGCGTATTAAGATAACAGCTGGGCTCGCCGGCTTTTAGGTTAATGGCCAGGAATAGTGCTAGTCTGCATCAGGTGATATGTAGTTGCCGACTCTTCTGGAGTTCATGCTCATGAAACTATGTTCTTTACAGCGTCATAGACTAAGAAACATGATGCTAGTTGTTACTTGCTGCAGCAACCCAGCTGTGTTTGGATAATGGAGTACCATCAAGTTTTAACTACAGACAATATGCATCTTCTGTTAATTGTAAGCATAGTAGAATTAGTCAATATGTTTGCAGATGACCTGGTATTATTGATCTGAGAATTGGTCAATTTAATTTATTTTATACATATGATTAAGTAGAATTGTGATACGAAATGTATAACCAATGTTTTACCTGCTGAAAAAACAAAATAGCCTATAAATAAATTAAGTTCCACATTGTTTCTGATTTTTTTTGACGTATGAATGAAACAAAAACAAATTATGGATTTTATTTAAGGCTAAAATTGATATTAAGCAAATTAATCATTGAAATTAAGTTGGTACCAAGACATGGATAAAAGGTACAAGAATCTAGTGACTTCAAAGAGCAACTCAGCATATGTAGTCTCAAAGGAATGTTATTTTCCACACCAGTTGTTAATGTGCGTCGTAGAGCGAGCAAGAGGGAATGAATACAGAGCGAGACTGCGTCGAAATTGAAGTAAATTCTGATTAATCAACGAATTGAATAAATTATTTTTTTATATATTTTTTCACTTTTCATTGGCACATGAGTTTGTACATAAATGTACTGCAGCCTGAGACATCAATTGAAGATTGGCATACATGCAGAACACGATTATGATAGCTTCAACAGTATACAGAATCATCATAAATATTATCAGTACTCCAATTACAACTTCGAAATTATTTAAATATTTTTTCTACTCTGTGATTCAGGACCAAGTTGACGTAATACCATTGCCCGTGTATATAGGAAACTAATGGCTGATTGAGTCGGACTAATGTGCGGACGTATGAGTTCAGATGTCCAGATACAGAACTGATGGCCGAACGTATTTCACGTGACTACTTCCTGCGGATTCAATTAATAGTAGATTTAAAACAATGGATACCATTTTTTGGATCATCGTCACTGAGGCGATCGTGAATTATTCTTTAAAGATCCCCTGACTTTTTCCAAAAATGTTTCCAACCCATGGAGGGTCCGTCTTCTTATCTTATCAAAATCTTAATGCCCTAAAATAGGATACAAATTTCAGGTGTTATCTACACTAATATTATAAAGAAAAAACATTTGACTGTTTATTTGTTTGAATTGAATTGGCTCCGAAACTTCTGGTAAGATTTAAAAAATTCTTTTACCATTAGAATCCTACATTATCCCTGATGAAAATAGGCTATATTTAATAGGAGATACAAGAGGGATCCGCGTGAAAATTTGACTATGTAACCCAAGGTGTGAAAATAGTACCAAAAAAAATCCTTATATCGCGAACGCTGCGGAAATAATTGACTCCGACGAAATACTCCAATTGTTGCATTGGCCCTTAAAATAGAAGCTACCAATATCCTTTACAAATTTCAATATTTATGTGGATGAAATCATACACACAAACACATCTTTATGTACAAAATAGATGGCGAAACGTGCGGTTGTATTGGAACATAAGTCGACAGTTCACGTCGGTTTTGGAAAACACAGAAGTACACATTTCTTTTATAACTTTTTCCTTGATAAAGTCTGTGATTTTAGCAATCAACTTGTACTTAATACATAGGTTGCATGTAATGATAGTATTAAGAGGATTTCGTGGCCTCTTTAGATGAGTCAGCAAGTCAAACTTTAATGATATAGCGCAGTGGCTTGTTTCGATCGTAGGCGGTCGAAACTTAAGCAACAGCAGGCGTGGTCGGCCGGAGGATGGGTGCTAGTGGCAAAAATTTCATGAGCGCTTCCGTGCTTCGGAGGGCACGAAAAGCCGTCGGTGCACGTTTTTATCGTTAGATAAAAATCATTAAGCTATGTAGGAGGCTTTTGGGTGACATAAAAACTTCTAACCAATCCTTTCCCAAGAAGAATGGGTCGGACCATAAACAATGAATGTCGTAAAAAAATTATCATAAATAATTATTCCTTTTCTTATTCAAGTCATCATCATCGCAACCCATAACAGTCCCACTGTTGGGCTTGGGTCTCCTCTAACAGGGGTACAGGCCATAGTCCACCGCGCTGCACTGGACAAGTGCGGATTGGTGGACTTCACACACCTTTAAGGAGTGCAGGTTCAACTCTCAGGAGTGCAGATTTCCTCACGATTTTTTCCTTGTCAACCAATCTGATACGCGCATAACTTTGTAAATTAGAGATACGCAAGGTTTGAAACCGGGACCTCGTTCGAGAGACCATTATTCAAACCACTAGGCTATCACTGCTTCTTGACAGGCCGGTTGGTCTAGTGGTTAGTGAACCTGACTACTACACCGGAGGTCGTCTGTTCGATTCCCACCCAGGTCAAACTTTTTTTGGCGAGCAGGAATGTTTGTTCTGTGTCTGGGTGTGAAATAGAAATATCTATTTAAGTATGTATTTAAAAGTATATATGTATGTTTATCAGTTATTTGATCACCATAGTACAATCTAACGGTTAGTTTGGGGGTTTGGTGTGTGAGGTGTCGAAAGATATTTGTATTTATTTATTTATATTCAAGTAAGCTAAATAATGAATCTGATATTAAAACATCATGTCTATAATTGCATGTCATAATAACAATTGTATTATTTTCCCAGATGTTTAATATTATCCTCGATGTAATTGTAGTTTTTCTAGTCGAAATCATTTTTATTGCATTTTTTATGTTTTGTTCTTAGAAGTATTTAAGTTTATCAGTTACTTACTTTATTTGATTGGTTAATTACTTTATTTGATTAGTTAATAACTTTATTTGATTGGTTAATAACTTTATTTGATTGGTTAATAATTTTATATGCTCAAAGGTTATGGTTATGTATGTTACGTAATAAGTAGGTATCTTTTTGATCGATTTAAGAAAAAGGAGGAGATTCTCAATGGTGTGTATTTTTTCTTTCCACCATTGTCACTTAATATGGTCAAAATATCGATT
Organism: Asbolis capucinus; assembly: GCA_018249125.1. Classification (NCBI taxonomy): domain Eukaryota; kingdom Metazoa; phylum Arthropoda; class Insecta; order Lepidoptera; family Hesperiidae; genus Asbolis; species Asbolis capucinus. The sequence continues at coordinate 17,232 of DWJZ01001728.1, forward strand.
GAAAAACTTATTACCAAAAATTTGTTTTACATTTTGTTACTTGCCTGTAAAGTAGGGTTTGTGGCTTTAACGATCTTTCTATCTCAAAGTAGCGACATGTTATGTTGATTTTGATGATAGTTTTTTATTTAAAATGTGAATTCATATTGAAAGTTATTATAAACTAGAAATTTCCTTCGCTTCGCTTCGGAAGAAGTGTTGTTCAGTTGCGATACTAACTTTAACGTATTATCCCACGGGAACAAAGCAGTTTTCTGTGATAAAAAGTATCCTATAACCATTGTCCTTACATAAGCTACAAACATGCTAAATTTCACCTAAATTGGTCTATTGGTTTCGTAGTTACCATACTAATTTTAACCCGTTATCCTGTTGGAACTAAGCCGTTTCCTGGGATAAAACATATCCTATAACCATTCTCGGATTTCAAACTACGACTATGCTTAGTTTCAACTAAATCTGTCTAGTGGTTTTTGCGTGAAGTTCAAACACACAGACAATAAATCCACAAAAAATGTTTTGGTTTTTATTTCTATAACAAAGCCTCCCTGAAACAAAATTTTCAAAAAATACTTAAAGTACAGAATTGACCCCGTCGCAGTTATATTATTAATATAGATAAATATATTAATTGTGACAAACAATTCTTCTAGCACAAGTACAATTTAAAAAAGAATCCTACGCCTTTTTAAGCGTGAAAATATGTAATTATTTTGGTTAACAAAGCTCAGTAAGGATTGCTTTGGCTTTTTACAACTGTTGGATTAAAATACATTATTTACGTATACTTGCAAGGCCAGGGGTCGGCAACCCACGACCCGCGGGCCGCATACCGCTTCTATCCCATTCCGGTGCGGCCCACACCCTATTTACACGACGCAATTGGACGACATGACACCTGAATTGTGTCATACCGAATATTCCTATAATGTTTGTGGCGCTTATATAAAAAAAGGTTGCCGACCCGTGTGTTATGCTATTAAATTTACTGTCACTAAGGTAAACGTGATCGTGACTGGAGGTAGCGGTGATAGCTTTGTGGTGAAGAATTCGGCCTCCGGACTCGAACCCGGACCGGTTCGAATCCCAGGACACGAACTTTTGACTCCGAAGTTATGTGCATTTTAAACAATTGAATGTCACTCGCTATAACGGTGAAGGAAAATATCACGAAGAAACCTGCATGTGGTGTGGTGTTGTCCAGCGTGGTGGACTATGGCCTTAACCTTCTCATTCAGAGAAGAGACCCGTGCTCAATAGTGGGCCGTTATGGGTTGAGATGAAGGTTAACCTGATAGTGCAGAGTGGACACATAATGAAGCCTGATAAAACATATTATGCAACGTGAAAATAACGACTGATATAAATACTACATAAATGCATTATTGGTGTTCGCAATAACTAACCAAATGTCACAATAACCTGTCTCTTTGACACTCGTTTCTCTCACTTTCTCTCGTTTCTATTACAAGCTTTTACTTAAATTTTAATGTGAAGGAAAACCTCATGAGGGGTCTTCACAATACTCCAGAGTTCTCCGTAAAGTTATCGAAGCTTGAAGTCCAACGATCCGCACTTGACCAGAGTGGTGGACTGTGCATTTTGTGTCTGTTGCGCGTGCGTTTAAAATGAAGTTATAATAGAATCTGATAGTTTTTATAACATCACACTTATTAACAAAAGAAATATATTTCGTTCCTTAAATATGATAAATGAAAAATAAAATCTTACTGTCAAAATCCGATTTTTCTGGAAACTTGCAAACATCTTTTATTTTCAACTGTTCCTTATGGTTATATTTTGTTTTAAAAACCATTATTAATTACAGTTGTTTGCAACACAAATTACGTTGAAATTCCTTTTGTGTCTGTACAACAACTCACTAAAACTGTCGTTATTTACCGCGAATTTTCACAGTACTTTGTAGTCTATATTTGTGTGACAAGTGTGACAGACTATATTAGTTCAAACAGATACTCCGCTCACCTGTGTATGTGTGACAGTAAATTACAAGAAATTTCACCTAAATCCAAATTATCGTTCGATAACAAAATTAACAACGGTTGTTTGATATTTATCGCCTAGATTATTGTTATATTTGGATGTTAAGATAACAATTGTTATATCCGACATTTTAATGTCTTTTCGAGGTTGGAAATAACATTCATAACATATAAATATATGTAGTTTTGTATGACGTAACGCGAAGTGTTGGAATAAATTACCAACGTCTGTGTTTCCACTCGAGTATTATGTAGGTATCAAGATAAGAGTGAATATGCTTTTTTAAGGTAATGTGCTTTACCATGTAAAATTAATCACCACTTACCATCAGGTGGGAATACCTAGCATTTATAGCATAAAAAAATGGAACCCCCAAGAATTTATACTTATTTATTTTTATCAAGTGGCTAAGTACATTGTGTGTGGTTTTATTATTGACGGTGAAGAACTTCCGTACAATCTGTTTCATCATTTATACAAAAATTATAAACAAGCCAGTGGAACAATATCACAGTTTAGTTACAAAACCTTCATATAACACGGTGAACACACTTGTATCTTGGGCCGTAAAACTTGTTCAACGTCACGATACGACAGTTTTGTAATAACGTAAAAATCTATTGTTAAAATATTATTTTGATACAAAATTATTAAAAATATTTTTACTAATGTGGAATCTACGGCTGTATACTCGGTGAAAATTCGATCTGGAGTTTTTCCCATAGAAAATTGATATTGTATATTAAAAATTTGATCTGAAGTTTTTCCTATACAAAATTTACAAGTTTGTACGGTAAAAATTAGACCTACAATTTGTCTCATATAAAATTAACAAGTTTATACGGTAAAAATTCGATCTGGAGTTTTTCCCATACAAAACAAGCACGAGCACTTTACCAGTAATTTTTACTAGTGATGTGATGTGATATTTATGTATAGATTTAAAAATTGTAAATCTGTAATTGGCTCTCAGTTACACCTAAATTAGACCATTTTGTTATTTAGAAAAAAAACTGTGGATTTTGTTAATAAATAAATTAGATCTGGAATTAGTCCCATATTTCAATTCATTCGTTTCAAGCGTTCTTTTCGCAATAAGTAATTACTAACTAGTTCAATACTTTAGGCGTAAAAGTGAAACAGACAGACAAGCGGGGTTTACAATGAGAAGGTTAAGGCCATAGTTCACCACGCTGGCCAAGTGCGGATAGGCTGACTTCACACACCTTTGTAACCTCCCAGCATGCAGGTTCCCTCACGATGTTTTCCTTCACCGTTATAGCGAGTGACATGATTAGTAATTTAGTATGGACAGTAAAAATAATACTAAGGGTTCTTTTATATTAAAATGTGTTACAACCCAGCCTCTTGGGGTGGTATTTAATCTATACCAATTACGAAACAACCCTTAAGAAATTTTACGAGTTGAGTGTTATCTACCGCTAAACAACCCCTGCGGGAGGGATGCTTTTAATGAACTGAGGAATTTGTAGCACTAATAACGAAATTAGTATATAATAACTACCTAAATATAAACCCTTTTATGTTATATGTTTCAAAGTGTGTATAATATATTAATATAATATATATTATAATTTACTAGCTTCGTCCCATGACCTCCCCCTTTTTACAAACTCCTATTTTCTCCCCCCCAACAGTAACACCACTAGTGCATGAATACTAAGTGGTAGTCTTGTATCTTGGATGATGAACCCCTTTAAGTCTTTTTTCGCGAAAATAATTAACTTTGGTGTGTTTTTTTACTCAAATTCTACCTCTATACCAAGTTTCATCAAAATCGGTTAGTAGGTAGTTATGGGGTTGCGGGCGGGTTGCTCTACCCACTCAATTAGCAGCCCCGGGAAAGACCGGTATGTGTGGTCGGGTATCGTCGTAAACTGAGTCGACCAGGTGCGGGACTTTGAGTTCCTCTCGGGAGGAGCCTGCAGCCCTCCAAGTAACGCTGAGGAAGGCTACCGGGAGGGGTTTTAGTGCGGTAAAAATCCCACATAACCCTGTGTCGCTCCCACGGCACCGGGTACCTTTGGAGGGTTTCCCCTCCATACAAAAAAAAATTGTCGTGAAAAGGTAAAAAAACAGTGACTTTCGTCTTTATAATATCAAAATAGTTTAGCGTATTTCTTTTCGCTTCGACCCATTTATGGTTCAAGAAATGAACATTCAAAATAAAATATGTTTTTTTATGTTATAAGCAAATGAGCCAAAAGGGTCATCTGATGGTGATCACTGCTGCCCAAGGACATTAATAACAGTAGATTGGAGTGCTACCAACGCATTATCTGCCAGGAAAGAAGAGATACAGAACACGCGGGGAAGAGAAAGAAACAAGAGAAGCATTACATTGCTGAAGCATCCTGCTGGACCGAACGACGCGGCTATCTTCGTCTTTTATTATGTGTACCGCAAGAGAACGGAATAACTTGCCTGCGTCGGTGTTCCCACCTAAGTACGATGTGGGAGTCTTCATGGGAAGAGTGAATGGCTATTTACTAAGTTAGTGTGTCCAACATATCAGACATCATCACCACTTTCCGTCAGGTGGGAGTGGTGTCAAGCATTAACTTATCATGTATAAAAAAAACGAATCAATAATGACATCAATTGACTCCAGATATACCGATAACATACTATTCCATAATAGGTGAAGAAGAGAGAAGACGACGATGAAGAACAGGCATTCAAACCGCGAGCCAGAAATAACTTTCAATATTGCAAACATTTAAAAATAACATTTTACGTGTATGTTAAAACATTTTACGCAAAATTCTTAACATTG